>JAKVQY010000375.1:0-15220 GCA_030463045.1 Geotrichum macrosporum
CTCATTTCTCTAAAGGCTTCCTCTCGGCCTTTCTGATAATTTCCATCAGCCCTGAACCTGGCTAGATAGATGGACAGTCTTCTGGCAAACATGCCCCGTCTATCTCCCATCAATTTGAGCAAATTCCTAAAATCTTTCTCCGACTGCTTTTGAAACAACCCACCGGGAGAGAGGGTTAGTCTCCCCTGTGTTGGATCAATTCTTGTCAGTTTCGCCACCCTAATAAATTCTATATAAATATATTTGCTGACGTAATACTGAAATATGTATACAAGTAATTCTGGGCAATTCGAAATTCTCTTCTTTCGTCCACTTAATGAGCTATCAACATGCTCAACCAAATCTTTTAACTGCCAAAGTATACTGTAGGGCACGTAGCAGTGCACACATGAAATTTGGACTAGGGATTTTCTTTCTTTTTCTTTGTAGGACTATAATTATTTCTGAAAGTGAATTTGAAAAGTTTTCACTCCAAGGTCCTTTTCTTAATTTTTTATATTGCAGTCGACAATTTTGCTTTATTTTACAGGAAAAGAATTAAAAGTCAAAGAATTAGGTTAATTTGGCTATTAAAAGAGGTTCAAGGGCTGTACTTGCTTGCGTGTGCTTTTGTCACGCGATGTTATTCTATAGCAGTATCAGTAGTATTAAACCTCTTACATTTAGACATGATATTTTATAGCAACCTCGCTTCTTAATATAACAGCTATAGTTTGCAACTCACATTGGCGAACCAATACTCGAGAGAAGAGTTCTTCTTCACCTATATATCATCACTTAAATCTTTTTATCAATCTCTTTTTGAGGGTTTTAACAAAAATATTCAATTGGTAACTTCATTATTTTTCATAACTATATGTCTTTTTTTTCTCTTCTCTCTTTCAACTCTCGAGTATCTCTGTTGCTGCTTCAATGACTGCCTTGGAAATAGCAGACCACTTGATTAGATTCGCCGTGCTTTTGTCTTGCACCGCTTCAAGAATACCCGGAAACACAGCACCGCCATATCCTAGATACCTGTCAGGTGCAAATAAAACATGCTTGTACCACAGTCTGCCGTCAAGCCCTTCATCATATAAAAACACCCGCTCTACTTTGGATAGCTTGGAGTTGACAACATGAATTTTGAACAAGAGTATGATTTTCTTGTATAACTTGTACCAAGGCCAGTCCTCGTAAACTGGTCACTGAGAGAAGAAGTGTAAGCATCAATTTCGCGACCTGCCTTGATAAATTTTTCAATGGCATACTGTAGGGCCCTAATGTGATCTTCAGGAGATTTAGGATGCGAATTAGCAAAGTCGGTTTGATAATGTACATCAGTGTTTAGATGAAGCAGATTTGGGGCGTACTTTTCCAATATTTTGCTTAGTCCAGCCTTAAGAATATGGCCATACTCCTCAAAATGAAGGTCCGCAACTTGGCGCTCAGCGATTGAGAGCGTCAACAAACCAATAACCTTCGCTGCAGTAGCGTGGAGCTTCCAATCTGGGTCAACATAAGTATCGATCCAATGGAAACTATCATAATTGGAATGGTAGTGATAAACAGCATCACCAGGTCCATTTGTAAACCCAAAGTCAATTGAAGGAATTCCCAAATGATCCACAAATACACTATAATCACTACCAGAACCTAAGGTTGAAATGGTAGCATTATTTTGCTTCTTCCAGTGGTTGTAAACAGAA
Source organism: Geotrichum macrosporum (assembly GCA_030463045.1). Classification (NCBI taxonomy): domain Eukaryota; kingdom Fungi; phylum Ascomycota; class Dipodascomycetes; order Dipodascales; family Dipodascaceae; genus Geotrichum; species Geotrichum macrosporum. Next base: position 1,689 of record JAKVQY010000375.1, read on the forward strand.
CCCCCAGTTGGGTAGTTTACTCGGTGAGTTGTGTTTCTCAACAACTCATTCAAAGAAGGAGAAGTACTTCCTTCAAAGTGAGTTCCAGCTACAGCAACGTCAAGATTAATGTATGCTAGCGCATTTTTTGACAAATATTTAGCCTTGTCTTCTCCCCATTCCGTTGAGCCCAGTAAACCATATTCCTCACCGTCCCAAGAGGCAAGAATAATAGTTCGAAGTGGAGTCCATCCCTTGCTTTTGAGAAAACCAAGCGCTTTGGCCAGAGACAAAAGTACTGCGGATCCACTGTTAGGATCGCCAGCTCCTCCAACAATCCAAGAATCACGATGATTGCCTATAATAATAGCTTCATCGGGAATAATGCCCTCCAAACGACCAATGACATTATAGATTGGTTTTGTGACGTAGTTTTGCTTGTTGTATAAATTCAGATCTAGTTTCGAAGGGCCAACATTGTAACTAACACCGTCCAAAATCCCGCCCCAGCTTGCTTCAATGTCACTTGGGTCAGGGCCTAATCCGTTGAGAGCCTTTAAGATGGGAGTTGCATCTGCGTAGCTGATAGGAATACTGGGAATAGATGGAATGAAGTGACTAGGATCTTGTCTTTCGGCATCCAATGTGCTAGCATAACCTGGAGTTGTGGGGTCGCCAGGGCCATCAGGTAGAAATAATACACTGCCACGCTCGACACTTGAGGGATTACGAGCTGGACCGTTAGGATAGGCTTTGTATCCATGCTGAAGGTCAACTCCGCGGTCGTCAGTTGGGTCAGTAAATGTGATAACACCAACGGCTCCTAGGTCCTGTGCGTGTCTGACCTTCAGACCACGGGAATTCCCACCGTACCGTGCAAGTACGATTTTTCCCTTAACATCAACACCAAGCTTCACCAGGTGATCATAATCCTGCTTGCGGCCATAATTAGCGTAGACAAATTTAGCAGTGACATTGCCATTAGCAGAATATCCGTGGAAAGTTGGTACGCTATCATCGTATCCAGTTGTTGGATCTTCCTTAAGAACGTCTTCTCTTAGAGAAGCCTGGAACTTAACAGAGCCATCAGCGTTTAGTAGACTGAGCGCATGGTCCTCTGGTACATTTAAATAAGTGTAGTAAGGTACAATTTCTGAGTTGAAACCATATTCTAGAAATTTTTCATGAGTCCAATCGGTCAAGTCTTTTCCATCGCCCGCAAGATGAGCTTTGCGTGTATAATTCTTGCTCCAGTTACGCAGGTCCTCAGGGTCAATTGATTCAAAAAGCAGTCGTTCTAGTTCAGGCTCAGGCAACCACTGATTGTGTATTCGGCTAAGATCCCTACGCAAGGAAGTCCTGGGGAAAAACACCAGACCAAATGCCGCCAAGAAGAGAAAGCCAACTACCGTATACGCACAAAATCTACTGGCTGTTGAGCCAGCCCGTCTTGTTCCTTTTACTTGTTGGTCCTCTAAGTTGCCATGCCCTGCATAGTCTTCAAGGAGTGGGTCTCTCTCTGAACGAGTCATTTTGTTGGGTGCTGAAATTGATAGTACACAGCACCACTAGATATCAATACTAGTAAAAAAAAAAATACCCAGTTGCAAATAAATAATTTAAAAAGGGAGATAAGAGAAGGAAGAAGATAATGAATATGTTAGAAAAGCACTGAGGGGTATTCCGCTAACTTATAGCAGTTGTGAAAGAAAGTCTCTCACTACAGAATATTACCAGAAATTGACGCGAGAATTGGGAGTTTTACGAGATTCCCAAAACATAGTGTCGTGCTTTGAATATACAAGCACGGCACTACAACTTTGAAAGAAGTACACGGGTAAACTGAATCATGCTTTGCCAAATTGTCCGTCTTTAGTTTTATGAAAGTTGCAGCAATATAAGAAATACATAACAAAGTCTATGATAAAGCATTGGAGTTATATGGTGGTCGTAATTCCATAAGAATCACACCAATTGCGTACAAATTGGGTATCAAACTTCATGCTTAACTTGTCTTCAAGAAAAATAACAAGTTCATCCACATGAATGGGCTCGTAGCAAAGAATTCGCGTCCATATTGAGTTTGTGGACTGTGGTTCTTCCCTGAGTAATTCGGAGATTCGAGAAGAGATATTCAAGAACATGGTATCAATCACGGATTGCTCACTTTCTAATATTGAGTTCTCATCTTGACCTTTAAGGTAAGTGCTTATTATCTCAATCATGCGAGACCTGCTTCCATGGTGCTTAATTCTAAATGACTTGAGAATTTTTGTCAGTTCTCCAGTGGAGAGGTTGTTGAGGGACTCTAATTTTGGAGGAACTAGACAGGAAATAGGAGATTCCTCTACCAAAGATGTTGCAGGCTCAACATAAACTTTGCAGCTTTTCAAAAGATTTATCATCGCCTTTCTTCCACGGACCGGTTTGAATCCCCATTTGTCTAGTTGGTCAAGAAGCTGAGGCGTACTCATTTTATTAAAATCAGGTAGTTCCGAATCCTCTTTAAGCTTTCGAGTCGTTGGTTTAGATGATAAATCCATGCTTTTAGCAAATCTATTAGCAGCATTTTCAAAAAGACTAAAATAATCATTAGGTTCGCAAATATCGCCTTCAGCACAAGGAGATTCCGCGATTTCAATAACTTCTATTGTGTCGTCACTCGATCCTGACTGAACGAATTGACATATGAATGGAGATTCAGGTAAAGATATTCCAATTTTGGGTGCTGAACAAGAGTGGGCTGCCGGTATCGTTTCGAGTGGAGTCAAAAGAGATGAAAGTGCAACGGGTTTAGGCAAATCGGATGACTTTGATTCGACTACTGGTGTGTTCAAAATGTCAGGATCCATAACGGTCAGTGATTTTAAAAATGGTGTACATGGCTCCCATACTGGAGAGCCTACATCTCCCAATAAAATATCATCTTCAGTAAATGAAATTGCCCCTAAATGGGGAATACATGTTAAACTATCTTCAAAAGGCATTCCAGTATTGTGGATTGAAGAGTGTTTAAATGAAACTTCAGAAATTATTTGTACTTCCTCGTTCTCATCCAAATCAGATGCAGATACTTCTGTAAGGTCCAAAGGGGTTTCAAGAAGGGAACCATGGCCTAAAACAGGACAAATAGATTGTATCTCCTCATACTCGTCGACATCGGAAGCACTTACATAGGAAATTTGAGAAAACCCATTTTGGGCTGGCTCAATTAAAATTACGTCCCGTTTCCGCTTTCGAGATAGATCAAGATTGAAGTATGCGCTGTCATTGTTATGAAGTGCTGAAATGTCTTTTTCCGTAAATACGGATGGGGGTAATTGCGATTGAGTCCAGAGGGATTTTGGTTTTGTCAAAAATGAACAAAAAGAATTGAAATCTTTAATGTTGTCTGGCGGAGTGTCGTATCTCAGAGTCAAACTCTCAACTGATTCCAGATTACTGCTCGATCTCGTAGACCTGGGTATGAAGGGAAAAGACAACTGAGCATTTTCAATTATTTCAACACCTAATTGTGGAGATACAATAGCGTCAAAAGAAACATTTGAATAAGGATTAACACTCTGCTTTTTCAGTACAACCTGGTTATTTCTCTCCTTCCCGGTTGCGTCTGGATCATTATCAAGCCTAGAGAATGCAAGCTGGTGTTCGGTCCGACTTTTGCGAGACGATATTTTGGAGCTTAGAGTAGACATAGCTGTTGTTTTTTGTTTCTTTCCACTTAGCTTCGACATCACTTTAAAATCAATCTTGTGCTCTAGTCGTGCCATTTGAGTAAATGGAATGTCATCTATGCTACTTGGAATATCTGATTCCTCTGCCTGAGAAAAACTTTTACCATCTTTCAAACTAAAAACCTCCTTAGGAGTGTATCGCAAGGCCAGCCTGCCTGTTATAGATTTTGGAGCAGTTTCTTTCTTTGGCTTCTTGAGTGACTTTTTTAACGGTTTTTTGAATGATTTTGAAGTGTTCTTCGAAACCATGAGAGAAAGAACAGAGACTTCCGTAGACTTGCACATAGAATCATCAACATATATGGAATGCTCATTTTCAACTCGGTCAGTATTGTTTTCTATCGCGCGCACATTGTCCGTATGGGAGGAGTGTCGGGCAACTAGGCCACCGGAACATGCCCCTGCTGCCTTGGGAGCGGTAGAGACACCTGAACCATACTTAAATTTATTAAGAGTTGAGGCTGGATCTGAGTTTTCTTGTGTATTTGCATCAGACATGTTCTCATTAAATGAGAACCCTTCATGTCAACTAACGTTGAAAGAGAAATAAAGGTGAATCGTCGATAACTCATTTCACAAAATCTGGGGCTTTCAAGAATTTTAAGATTACATAATCAACAACGCATCTTTATATATTTTATGTAAGAAAACCTGCACTATGTTGGGTACCAGTAGGCTTATTGGACTCCACGTCCTTACTTAATGACCTTTTAGTAGACGCTGAAGCCCAAAGAGAACCAAAAGCATCATCCGTAGTAGCTGCCTTATCTTTAGGCCTGTTATTACCAATAGTGGTTTCTGCACCAGATAAAGTAGTACCGCGCGACACGGGACCAGAACTTACAGATTGACCAAAAGAACTCAGTCTAAAAGTCTCAGGGCTCTTATTTATAGCGCCGAAAGAAATGTTAGAATTGCTGTTACCTACAAGTGTTCCATTGTTGGAAGAGGAGGGGACTGGAGAAGAGAAGAGATCAAACAAATATTCGGACTGACTAGGTGGAAGAGGCTTGGAAGTATTTAGAAAACTAGTCTCCGAAGAAGAAGGAATGGCGCTTTGAAAGTCATCAAAATCGTCTTGGTCGCCCGCAGTAAAACTAGAAGTATTTTGAGCGGAACTGACCGGTGCGTCATCAAAAGAGAATAAGTCTTTTTGAGGAGCTGGAGGAGACACCTGCTTGGAATTTTGGGCAGAAAGGGCGGTTTCCGGAAGGTCAACTACATATTCGTCATAGTCATCGTCATTAATAGAGTTCCTCTCACGATTGTATCCTGGCCCATCATATTCATTGCCTCCAAATCCACCACCATCACCATATACACCGCCAGAGTAACTACCAAAATCTCCATGATTGGAATCACTTCCAAATCCCCCGTACTTGCTTCCGCTCCCACCAAACCCTGCTGAGCGAGATCCAATTCCGGTATATTTCTGTTTCTGAGACCTTGCAAGCTTCCGCTCAGCTCTGATTTTGTTGAAATCGCCCAATAACGCGGTCAATTCCTTTGCTCGATTTCGGACGTTGATACCTTGGTCTTTTCCTTCGGCATTAATGTAGTGGAAATGTTTAAGCATATCAATAACGGCTATGTGAGATCTAGCGTAGTCGACCACTCTTTCGGATCCATTCTTAATTAAATATTCTAACAGCTGCAAACTCTTGTAGATCTGGCGCCATTCTTCTGCGCTTTTTTCGGTGAATCGCTATTCCATAACTGATTAGAGAGGTTTTACTGGCGATAAGGGTTGGAAGCCTACCTTGTAAATCATGGGCATAATTTCATGGAACTGCGAGCTGGTTGGGAGGTTAACATATTCCTTGCGGAAATAATACAATAACGCAATGCAGGACATACTATGAGTGGGTTCCTTCGGCTATTTCCTAGCAACTACGTTAGAATTGGCAATTACAAAGCTCGGGGAGAGAGAGAAACAGACATACTTGCATTACTGTGCTAGAAGCTCCCCAAGGTTCGTTATTAGTGGCTTCTCGAACCTATAAACAACGTCAGAAATTTGAAATTATAAACTGACTTCAAGTATTCCGTACCTTTGCCTCCATTTCTGTGTAGTTCATGACAACTAAACAAAGAAACTATCAGTAAATTGAATGTTTGAAAACTGAGGATTTGCATAGAATACCATTCTGAGCTTTGCGGACGTACGACTTAACGTCGTAAAGCGAAATGTTTGCTAGTTTGCCTTTTAGGCTTTCCATGGTAGCAAGAGTATATGTCTGCGTTCTCTGAAACCTGGAAAGCACCAAAATAATACTCTGCAAAGAGAAGAATAGAAAAAAATATGAAAAAATAACTTTTTCAAAGAACAAGATAGGGAATCGCTAGAATTTGAAGAAAATGAATTGCTGAAAGTCGGAGAAAGATATGAGACCGTTCACAAAATTGGCTTAAAGGTCAGGTGACCTAACCCACAGAAAATAAGATTTCATTTCCGTTGAAATTACTCGAGAAAAATAAAATGTAAATTATCACTTGGTCAAGTTCAAGGAACAATATTTTATAAGCGTACCTTTGCAAACAATTCCAGTCCTTACTGGTACTTCCTCATTTCTTGTTTTTTTGCAAGCAAAATGCTTTTGTGTGTTAAACAAATTCATTTTTTGAAGAATCATGTATATTCTGGTTATCGTCAAGATTGAAAACTTTCAACTACCTTACTTTACAACAGAAAACCTCATCTATTCTCACTAGAGTAGTCAATGCTTTTGTTCTTACACATTCTTTTCCTCAAATTTGAACTTTTGTATATTATTATCAGCAGTTGTTAATGCGGTTAAGCTATGTCCGGATAATCCCTTACTAGAGATTAAATAGGGAATTTTGAGTATATTGTGCAACTTTAACATTTTTAAAGGGGAAATAACTTTCACTTATAATTGACATAGTATTGGAGCATCTCTGAAAATTTTAAGAATAATTCTGAAAATAATTTAAAAACTTTTAAAAATTTGCTGTACCATATCTTACTCTGAATAAGTTCCTTGCATATATAATATTTATTCAAATTTAATAGTTTAACTCTCTTTAGCACTGCATTAGTCAAAAGGGAAAGCATCTACCACCTGAACGTGACCACTGATTTTTTTATCATACATAATCCAGCTTGCAGGCGCGTCAAAAGAATTAACAATGCTTCCTGTGACAAGATGTAATACCACCTTTGAACAATTTAAGTACGGCCAAAGCCAAGGTAATAAACGTTAATCAGTCTTTTGTACTTAAAAGACAAGACATAATTTATAAACTAGTGCTTTTTGAAGTGTGGATCTAAAAATATTTATGACAAAGGCTGGCACTAAACCCAATGGTAAACCGCAGTTAAAATGAATGGTTTTCAGTTTGCCTGGTTAGACAAGAGCCATTAGTCACTATTTAAATGTTGAAAATCCTGTTTTATCTGCATTGATAGATGAAAGAAATAATTACTGGAGAAGAAATAAGGGAGGATATTGTTAGTTATCAGTAAGTCAGTAATGACGTTGGAAACAAATTTTCAAGCCAAAAATAATAATATAAGAGTCAGCTCTACTGAAGTCTGTAAGGTCACTCTAGATAGAAAATTTTTGAAAAAATGTCTAGTCTCTAGTTTTGTATTGTTACTTGAACTATTCACTAAACACTGGTTTCCTTGCATATTTTCTTCTTTTTCATTGTATTTCAGATTAATTTCTTTCACAATTTCATATTCAGTAATGCATAGTAAGTCTACAGGCAGGGTTTGTATTGTGATTTTTAAATCTGTCATACATTAAGTTCTATTCTTGTTGCAACCTTTTTCTCACATTTAAAATATAACGGCTATGGTATGGAATACCTCACAGGTCTCTCGAAATTCAAGAAAAGAACTATTCTTCACTTCATTGTTTTTACTTAAACTATTTATCAAGCGTCTGTCTTTTTTAAATTTTTTCCAATTCATCGGCTGTAGTTTCAAATATTTTTTCTCTCCAATTCTGATAATAGTCAACAAAATAGTTTGACTGTCTCCTAGAAAACGTGACCACTAATTTTTCCATTAATTTAACCATATTTTTAAAATCATTGTCCTACTGCTTTTAAAGCAAACCACCTGGTATAATTACTAAGGAATGAAGAGCCTTTCCTGCGAGAATATTTTACTTCCCTTTATATTTCTTGAAGAGCCGTTTTCATACATCTGATTGGCAATTGCACGCACAAATAGCTTGAACAGAAACATTATGATAACCAATTCTTTAATTTGAGTCCGTGGAGAAATCTCTAGGCACGTAATTAGCTTTTTCAGCTTTTTTGCTTAGTCGAGGCTCTAATAATGCCACAACCCATTTTATTGTTATCGTTATTCACATTAAATATATATATATATATATTTTTTTTTTTCATAAAAATAGCTGTTCCAATTTACAACTCCAATTTCATTCATATACCTCGCTTTAAGCAGGCTATATCTGCCACAGAAGCACTCTATCAGTAACAACAATATGTTTTCAAGCATGCATTGTGTTACTGTGCTGATAGAAATTTAACATATCAGGCATACCTGATCCCATTAAAGCATTATACAAGGCTGCCCCAAATAGACAAAGACTAATCGCCCCAACGCAGAAAGAAACCCGCGTAGACGGTAAAAATGACCAATAGTTCATCTCCAAATCAGCAGTTTTTTTCTCAACATTGTCCCTATTGTAATGAATCAAGTCAACACTGTAATGTTCTCCCGGAGGCTTTTGAACAAGCGTATGGTGTTGCTCGAACTCATTCAAATAATTGGAACTTGCATCCTTCCGCAAATCGTATGTGGAATGTTCATTACACTCCTCACTAGTTGCTTTCAACAAAGTTATTTCAGACTGGAGACTAGATAGTTGCCCCTTGAGCTGCTCAATGACAGTTAGATATCCCGCTCGCTCTTCCTTCATGAAACTGAGCATATCTTGATAGGTTCGTGTTTCCTCTTCAAGAAGGTGACGACGAATATTTACATCGCCGTAAGCTCCGTGGATTTCAACCGGAACAAAACCTGAAATCTTATTAACAAGGTGAGGTTCACTATCTAGATGAAAACCTGAGGGAGTCTCGTCTGACTCTGTAGAGCTGTATCTTCTTGAAAATTCTTCCTCAAGAGTAGTTGCAGCCTCTTTAGCTTTCCTTAGTTCTTCGTTTTGTCTCCTTCTTCTTTCATGCAGTTCATTTTGAGTTGTTTCCAACTCATGCTCTATTTCTTCGATATCATGAAGACGTCGGGAATCGTTTTCTTGCAATTCCCTCAATTGAGATTCATAAATAGACAACTTAGATCGCAGCTCCAATTGCGGATTATTTTTGTCAAGTCGATTATAATTTGTTAAAGATGATGACTCAAACATGAGCGGCCTTAAACTGTTATGCATACCCAATGAAAATGAACGACGATTCGTGTCTAGCCGTGTAGACTTATTAACTTGGAGTTTCGGGAATTTCATGATTTTTTCAGTGGAAAATGACAGAGAATTTAACACATCATGTTCGATGCATTTCGAGCTAATATCCTTGCCAGATAAAATCAATTTTTCACTTTTCAGAGTGGCTTCTTTGTGAAATGTTCCAGAGCGTTCTAAAATCCTGCCTTCTGAAAAGTCTCGCAGTAAGGCTTCAAATTCAGGGCGACTAAGCTTTAGTTGTGGATTAGCTGAAATATAGTTTTTGGCCATTTTTCGGGCTGCTGGAGAAAACATTTCTCCATTAGGGAGTAGAGAAGATCTCTTCAAATCTTCTACCACATCTAGGAATCGTGAAATAGGAACCTATTAATGTTAGAACTTGTGGTACTGACATAAAGTTGGAGAGCATACAAAATCATCATCTTTGTTAAAACTACGCCAGACTTCTGACCAGATTGATTGAATCTGGGCCTCTTCATCCCTCTTTGAGTCCAGGCCCTTGGCAAGACTTGTACAAGTATTCAAAGATTGGACCATTCCAAAGAGAAGCTCACAATGAGATTCAAGCGTGTTGTTTTACACTTTGGCGTGAAATTTCAAGAAATTTAAGGTGTAAGGAAAAGACAAGATCAAGGGGATTTTTACAAGCATTAGCGCGCGTGGGATCTGTCTAAGGAGTGCGGCTGGCTTGAACTAGCAAAGTGTAAATAAGTCATGGATTTTAAAGGGGAAGCCAGCCATTTTTGATAGCCTTGACCCACCCAACGCTTTAACCATCCTGCCATGACACAACAGCACGGGAAGTGTAAGTGTCATGCACTTCAAACGAACAAACGAACAAACGAAGAAACATGCAAACAAGCAAACAAACAGAAGGATCAACTGTGGAGATCAGTACACATTTGCAGAGAATTGAGCAGGTCTCATTATTCTAGTACACTATTAGGCCTATAAACCTTGCCCCGTATTGAAAAGGGACTGTCATTAGCTCTAAGTGTGAAGACAATGACAATAGCAATTCAGTATCACTCAGAGTCCAAGCAGTAACATCATTGTTTTACGCTATCGTATAATTATTTGAGACTTTGCGGAGTTTCCAACTCTTTTACATTGGAAGCATAGATTTAGTGTGCCGAGTCTACTTGTGTGAAATCTGAGCAACGAAATTGCAGCAATTACAAATGTTTTCGTTCTTTCCACTTCTTTCAATATTGAAATCACTTCAGGTCAGCACTGTCTTTTGATATAATGGCTAGTTCAAACGTTCGAAGTCGCATAGAAAATAAAGCTGTTGTTCAGGAAATTGAGCCAGAAGCTGAAAGTGAACTAGCACTTTCAAGAACTGTGTTGAGAAACACCTTCAACAGCAGCTCAGCTGTTGTAGTTCAAGCTGGTTTGCTAGGAATTACTTTCAGCATATTCTATAGCTTGTTTACACATCCTGTTAATTATCTGTTTGTAGGTCATCCTATCCTCAATACGTTTGGGTTCTTTGCTTTGGCTCAATCCCTTCTGGTTACACAGCCTGCCCCTATCTCAAGTGAACATAAAACAATTGGTGGTCAGGTTCATGGGCTTTTAAACACTTTGAGCGTCATTTTTTTTACTGGGGGGTCATCATTTATCTTTTACAACAAGCAGGTAAACAATGCAAAGCACTATACGACCTGGCACGCAATCTTTGGAGTGATTACTTTTGTTCTCTTAATTGGCATTCTATTGGGAGGGGTGGCCCAGTTTTGGCTGCCCGTTCAAGTCTTTGGATCAGTAAACAAGGGCAAGGCATTTTACAAGTACCATCGAATGGGAGGTTACATTGTGTTGCTCTCGGCTAGTTTGACTATCATCCTTGCTTTGGAGTCGACCTACAATATTAATGTGCTTCACATTTCATACTGGACTGTTCTATTTGGCCTTGTGTTTGTCGTTGGTGGGCTCTTTGTTGGTGTCAAGAAGACAAAGTTAGGATTTTGAAACATGTCATGTGATCACTTTTATTTTATTTAGCCCTGATGCCCTAAAACAAATATAAGCAGTCATATAAAGATAAGCATTACAAGAGAGTCTATTTATGATACTGTAATATTCGTAATACTGAAATATACTTTAAATTTAAAATTATGACCTTCCTATTACAGAATTATCAGTAGGGTTACCACTTGAGAGACGCTTCCTTCTTTTCTGATATCCGAAACGAAAATTGAAGAAAGATTTTTGACTGTTCCTCGCACCACCAACAAAAACCTGTGTCAGCGCCAACAGCAACAACAACTAAAGAGTATGTATCTATGCAAAATGTCTACGACTTATGCCATTGATGAAACCGAAATCTGCCAAAAAAACAACAACCATATATCGCGAAAGCTATGACGGAGCAATGTATATTGAGGAAAAGGGAGCTTGTGTTCGAATGACTGAAGATTGTGTAAAATAATTTATTTCCGGCAGCTTGCCCACGACTACAAATTGACAATCTTTCTATTCGACAAATTTTACTAGCGTTCCTTTTGAATTCCCGAAGATATATTATTTGGCAGATTTGGTTGTTTTTTATTTTGAAACTTTTACAAGAAGTAACTAACTTTTGTTTTAGTGGGTCGTCTCAATGAATACCAGATTATTGGCCGTCGTCTCCCTAACGAGAGCGAGCCTGAGCCCAAGCTCTACCGTATGAGAATCTTTGCTCCTAACACTGTTGTTGCCAAGTCTAGATTCTGGTACTTTTTGACCAAGCTCCGCAGAGTCAAAAAGGCCGCTGGTGAGATTGTTTCCGTCAACCAGATTCACGAGAAGAGACCCAACAAGGTCAAGAACTTTGGTATCTGGATTCGTTATGACTCTCGCTCTGGTACCCACAACATGTACAAGGAGTACCGCGAACTGTCTCGTGCCGCTGCCGTCGACGCTCTTTACCAGGACATGGCTGCCCGTCACCGATCCAGATTTAGATCCATCCACGTTCTCAAGGTTGTTGAGATTGAGAAGACTGAGGATGTTAAGCGCCAATACATCAAGCAGCTGCTTACTCCTGGTCTTAAGTTCCCTCTTCCTCATCGCATCCAAAAGACTAAGGCTATCTTTGCTCCTCAGAGACCCACCACCTTTTACTAGGCGGATTCTTATGTTGTAAATGTATTTTTTTATTAATTTAATGTAAAATCTGTGCTAGATATAAGGGAGGACATGTCAAAAGAAATAAAAAAGCTTATTTGTGTATGATTCTTATGTGTTTAAGTGAGTTGCAAGAATTCTACAATATTAACGTGCTTGAAATGATAAATGCACCTCTTGACATTTTCATAAGGAGTCATTTGTAGTATTATCAGTTCAAAGCTCAAGTATGAATATACCCGCTTATTCCAGTTGTCCACATTACTTGGTTTGAAACCCCAAGTAAGTTCACCACGGTTTCTGGGATATCGTGAATATTTTCACAAAAATCAGCGACCGGTTCTTCTGCTGAAATTCCTTAAAATGACTAGTTTGTCTAGCGTATTACCCTCTGATTAAGTGGCATTGGATTTTTTTTGACATAACTAGATTATGTTATTATTATTATTACACGTTAGCATCTTTTTCCATACATCTTTTCTTCCCCTTCTAGCATTCTACTACGCCAAAACTTCCTTCATTCCTAGTTTGAGAACTGGCCAAACGAAAAACGCCGTCAATACTGGGATGGTAAAGTTGTCATCAATACTGAACACATCAATACCTTCAGAAATAGCGCCCACCAGGCCCACCAAAAATACAAGCAATGGGAATGGAATGCTAGATGTCTCAGGAGTCCACATGACATCGCCAGGTTTGTTCAAGTAATCGTACTTGGGAATGAAATACTTGTAGAGCAAAATTGAGCTTATTATTCCCGTGGCGAACGACGCTAGAGAGCCGGCAAGCGACTTGTTGCCGTACTTAGGGGTGAGGTGGCCATAAGCTCGACCAAACGTGGATGCAGCAGTGTCTGCCCAAGACAGAAGCAAAACTGATAGGAGAGATACATCCTTTGGAAACAAAGTGAAAACAATCACTAGGCCCAGTAAATACCAGATTACTCCGTTATAAGTATTCACTTCCTTTTCTCTCATCAAAGGGCCCAATACCTTGCAGTATATGGCGTTCAAATCAGCATTACGAAACCGGAGAAAGTCAGAGCCCGTTACAATAATAAACAAAGCAGAAAGAATGGGAGTAACTTGGGTAAGTACGATACCCTGTGTATAAAGCCAGAGAGTCAAAAAACCGATAGACGTATGAAACACTTTTCGTGGAACTTCATGCTTGTGAATGAGTTTTCCAAACTGCTTATGAGAGGGAATAGTGAGGGATGAAAGAGAAAGTGTAGATGCCGATGCGGAAGCCGACCTGAGCTTTGAAGCGAGAAGAGAACTATGACCTA
>JAKVQY010000376.1:0-15206 GCA_030463045.1 Geotrichum macrosporum
GTTTTTACTTAAGGTGGCTTCTATCTGTGGAAATCAGCTAGTTGAGTGTTGTGCAGAGGTATATTTCGGGCTCAAATTGAGGTTATTTGACTTGGTAGTAAAAAGCTACAATTTAGGGAAAAGGAAGCAGTCCAACCTGTGTTCTAAACACATTATTTCTTATTTTATTTTAATTTCTTATTATTTTATTTTATCTATATTTTGTTTATTTCTATAAGTTGAGACTCTAAAAATATATGCTATGCTAATAAATGACCCACCTTATAGTAGTTGCCGGGGTTTTCTTCGCATTGAAGCTTCTTAAAAATTGGCAAAAATCTTCATAGTTACATAATTTGGCACAACCACTACACATGAACATTTAATATGCTATTTAAGCAAATTCGCTTCAAGATATAACAAAGAATTTAATATTAGCGGATTCAAAGTTTCAGAAAGGCAAAAATAAAAAAGGTTGACCAGATTTTTAGCTGTGTAATAGCATCTATCAATATAGCTGATACTAGTCCTAATTTAAGAAATGAGTATGAGAAGTTGCCCTCAGCAAACCAGCTGCTGCTGCAACAAAGGAAAACTTGCTAGTTCTTTCAAGGTTGACCTTTAAACTTTGTATGCTGAATGCCGTATTCTTAATATATACCCCTTACGGAGCACAGATTTGGTATTTCTACAGCATGGAAATTTACTAAGAAAGGAGGAAAGCGTGCCTTATAATTCTAAAATAGTGTCATTATAACACTATCTGCATTTTGTAAACAGCAAAAACATTTTTAAAAACCATCTGATATTCCCCGTTCGGCCTCAGTCTCTAACCTTTCATCGTCTATCTTGAACCAAAATTTGAAAGTCTCAGTGTCATCGTAGTCCTTAGAAAGACGATTCGATAGGTGCCGAACATCCCACGGCTTAGGGTTCAAAATATAGTGTAGGTTAGCAACCTCACTGTCGTCCCAAACTTCAGGATGTATTGTTTTTAAAGTCTTCAGCGCGTTGTACTTGTATGACAGAGGCACCCAACGGTTGCGAAATAAGTCAGAGAGTAATGATTGGTCGGCAAAGTCGTAGTTGTTGGTCGTACTGGGTTGGGACAAGACATTTAGAATTTGTTTGTAAGTTTTGCGACTAGGAGCAACTACTTGCAGGCCACCGTTACAGATTCCAAGGCCGCTGGATGGACCCGGCCCATAAGCATGTAAAAAGTATTCATGGTCAAGTGTAGCTGGACTAGTTGCTGCAGTACTATTTGCAACACATACGCTGTCATCGCCAGTAGAATTGCTTTCGGAACTAGTGTCTGTAGACTCTGAACTGATACCCAATTCCAACAATCCCTCATTACTACAGAGAGGCGAAGGTATTCCGTCGAGGACTCTTGTTTGCAAAACATTGCTCTTGTATTTGGAGCAGTACTCGTAATACTTCGTGTTTGCACAGTTGGCAGCCACCCAGTCCTTTGGGTAGTGTTCCTTGTGGTATGGATTACAAACGCAGGCATGGGCCGCTGCAAATACTCGTGTTTCGTCATTCAACGGAATATCCATAAGCTCGTCCATATTTCTAAGAACTACCATGTCCGAGTCCAGTTGTATAACCCGCTCATATTCAAAAAGAGAAAATGGCTGGAGCTTAGACCAGCAATCGTAAAATCGGGTATCGTTACTATAGTCCTTGTGGGCCTTTGGAAGCAAATATTCAATTTTGCGTTTAGTGATTCCTCGAATATCCAATGCCTTGTGACCTTCTTCTTCAAATGTCTCTGTATATAGCACAAGCAATGGGTACTTCGAGCCCACACGCCGTAGAGAATGTTCAAGTGTTAGTAGACCGCTTAAATATTTCGTGTTTGTGATGAGTGTTGTCCATACTTTCCCTTTAGGGACGGGATCTAATGCAGTCGAGGTAGGGAAAATATTTGACATCTCTGTAATCTTTATCCTTAAAGCTAGAGCAGGGAAATCAAGAAAACAACAACAATTAACTTGAGAAAATCTACTCTGGAATAGTGGAAATTCAACTGAAAACACCAGTGACTGCGAAAGAAAGATATCAAAAATAAAAAGTCAAAAAAGCGTGGTTTAAGGTGGTTTATAACGTAAAAGATCTTATAAAAATTTACACTCATAGCTTGTTCTTTCAGTTTTTGAAACATAATGTCACTGTATAGAAAATTAAATTCTTTTTGGTTCAAGTTTCCACATTTTAGACTTCTATGATTTGTCTTATTACTTAAAAATTGAGTCTCTAGGTTAAAGAAATAGATGACGATATGTCTTGAAAGGTTTTGTAATATAGGGGCGTGAGTATACCCTCGTATAAATTTACTGTCTCTACCTAATGAAGCAAGAACTTTGTTTTTATGACAAAATTTTGAACAATTGAGTTCAGTGTCCTCAAATTTCTCTAAAAACCAACGCACTAGAAGTTTAAAATCCTGTTTTTTGTTTTACCCTCAACCGGCATAGTCTTCATGTGCAATTTCACACCGCAGCAAAAATGTAAACCATTTTCAGTTCAAATCCACTAGGAAGTGAGTCAGACGGATCCAGAATTTGTTTAGCAAGTGTCGGTACGTCATGAAGGGTTTCATACCTCAGCTCTTAGCAATTGCGTACTTTACTACTGGGTCAATTTTTTAAACTCAGATGAAATAGTGATCGATGTTATTATACTAAACAATATTTTAAACAAATATTCGCCCCTCGTATAATTACCCTCAACGCGAATATGGGTTATTGTAAGAATTATTATTGTTGTAGTCGTTTTGAGAACGTGGAGGACCTGAGTTTCGCCACTCCCCTCCGCGTTGCTGGCCTCCGTATCCACCTCTTCTTCCTTGACTTCCGTTATAATTGCTATTGTATCCTCCTCTGTGTTGTTGATTATTGTAGCCACCACCATACCCTCCATTGCTATTAAAACCACCGCCATGGTTATTATAGTCGTTGTTATTATTGCCGCTATAATTACCTCCATGCTGACCTCCGCCGTTATAACCACCTTGACCACCTTGATATCGGTTTCCACCTTGGCCACCTTGATATCGGTTTCCACCTTGGCCACCTTGATATCGGTTTCCACCTTGGCCACCTTGATATCGGTTTCCACCTTGGCCACTACCTCGGTTTTGATAGCCTCCTCCGTTATTGTAATTTCTGGTGTGCCCATCATTGTAGTTGCCACTGCCATCATAGCTAGCGTAGTCAGAGTAATTACGGTCACTACCAGAATACCCACGACCTGATGCTTGAATAGCTTCCATCGCGACAAAATTAACGTACCCACCACGAGCACCTGGCGCCCTGTCAAAAGCTGATTCGGCTTTTTTGCTAGGTGTTTGGGAGTTGTAATTAGGTTTATTATTGGGTCCACGGCGATGATCCCTAATGGCATTCTCTTCTCCCTGAGAAATTACTAAAGGAAGAAGGTCGACTCCTGGGCGAAGCATACTCTTGTTCTGAACTGGTAATATTGGCATGTCATATCTTAGACTTAGAGATCCGTCATTTTCGATATCGGGGAATCCGCCAGTGTTTAAAGGATAGGCAAAAAGCCCGCCAGGAATACAGTTGACATCTTTCTTTACAACACCAGCCAAGCCAAGACTTTCCAATGCTGTAAAGTTAACCTCCTGTTCATCAGTATTATTGCCGTATAAAGCTTTGCAACACTTTTCGTACATAACGTTGTGTCTCCCAATCATCAAGTATTCAAGCTGATTGGTATTTCTGTAAGTTTCATCTTCCGTTAGTTCAGGGTATTTCGCTTGAACAGCTGCAAGCAACCGAGACTCGTCGATGAATGGAAGCAACGCGATTCCCTGCCATGCCATCTTCTTGCCATTCATGTCAATAGGAAAATCCTCTGGATAAAAATCAACGATGTCAGAGTCAGGATCTGACATGAGTGGCCGGAAGACTTTAGGAAGTGTATGGTTACTTGCTGCAGGAAGAACACTCATCAGCTGCTCGTAAGGTCTAAATGGAACTCCTCTCTCAAACTTGATTTCTAATTCTCCAATGTTTGCAAAATCAGCGGCAAACGGTGCATAGTGATAAGGAAAGTACCAATTCCATGATGCGCACCCTTGATAGTAGTACAACAGTACCCAGCATACACCTTCAATGTACTTTTTTACAACATCTTGTCGTACTCCTTCAACCTCCTCCATGGAAACATGAAATTTAGTGCTATAATAGCGCTCGCGGTATCCTGGGACGCCGAATTTTATAGGATCCTCGGAGTCTAAATCTTCAGACTCCAAAGGTATTTCAGCTTTTCTTTTCTTTCCCATTTCTTCGGTATCATCGTGAATAGCCTCAACCCCCAAATCTTTTGGCGTTTCGGAAGGAGTATCGACAGGAGTTTCAGAAGAAGTGGTAGCATCTTCAGTTATATTCATGTTCTCACCAGACAACAATTTGGCTCTCAGTTGCTCAGCTGCAGATTTGTTTGCCAAATTTGCCATACTAATTGCATTGCGATTTTTCACAAGATCTGAATTAGACATGTGAATATTACCAACACTCTCACCAGAAGGAGAATATAGGGGCATATTATCCAAAGGTTGGATAGGAGCACGCTCGCCACGGTTCCGGCTAACAGCAGGCGCGGGATTGGTGTTAAGAGCAGCAGCAGCATCTTCCATTTCACGAGTTCCTTCCCGTTGCATTTCTCTTTCTGTTTTCAGGCGTTTTGCTCTAGCCTCCCGCTCATGTTCCCTGTTTTTTTGCTGTTGGAAAATGTTGTCCTCCATGCTTCCCAATTGACGCAAAGCTTTTTCGACCCTAGAAAGATTCACTTGCCCATCGCAAGTCATATAACCAGTCATGGAGTTCAATGTTCGTTTCCAAATGTTTGTTAATCGGTCTATACTATGGTCACGAACATCCAAGCACGGAAGGTGAGGCAAGAAATCGTTTCCAACAAAAAAACACATGAAAACCCAATCATCAATTGCGCGTTCAAAGTCAAAGGAAAATGACAGGTTAGGCACAAATAATTCAATCTCCAAATACTGTCGTAAAATATCAATATGTAACCAAATGAAAGGTTTTGCCTCAGTTTTCCTCGCTGACTTTTCCAGGGCCAGTCGGTGCTGGTCTTCGCTGGTGATTCCATGATTTGTTGGGCCATTATTTCTCGGCTTGCCACTTGCAAATACGTCTTCTCTAAGGATTTTAAAGTGAGGCTCGTGGGTGGCCAACCCGAGGAAAATAAGATCTGCATCTAATCCATAAATGCAATGCGAGGTGTTGGGATCATAAGTAGGGTCTGCCCTTTGAGACCTAATAAACTCCATGATTTTGTGCTCTCCCTCACCAGGAACAGTAGCATCAGAAATAATCACCTTGACATCTTTCCAACCTGGATCGTTATTTAACTTGTAGGCAATCCAGTAACGAAGAGATTTAGCAAGGATAGTCATAAAAGGAGTACCAGGTGTAATAACATTAGAATCCCACCTGCGCTTGCCTTTAATTGCTTCGTCAATGACTTCGCCACGAGCCTCAGCATCCGCCATTGCTCGCTCTTTGTTGTCGTTTTCAATCTTTGCGTCTTGCGCGGCTCTAAATCGACGTGATCGCTGCTGGTTCATTTTCGCACGCGGTGCCACTCCGTCGACTGCAATCATAAGAATTTTGCGAGGTCGCGCCATGTTAAGAACATGGTCAGTATAACGGAATACTTCCACCATCATTTCATCTTCGGTCTCCGGAGCAGGTCGTCCTTCAGGATGGGTACATGGGTGCACAATACCGTTCATATCGAGATACAGGTTGTCGAGCTCACCGTTGGGATTGGGGTTGCTATATTCAGCTGGATACTCCACACCATCGACATCCACAGGAGGTTCTTCAATGACACTGGAAATAATTTTGGGGTACTTCCGAGAAAGCCATCGGTAAAAAGCTGGGACACTATCAAGACAGTTAGTACAGAGAACATTTAAGGCAAAATTAAATAGAGCTTACCCCATATTAGTTGCGGGTTACAGGAGTATTTATAAACCTCTTAAAAGAGCGAAAATTGCTTTAAGTAGGTTTTAGAAGAATTGAAAAACCTGACGGAATAAAAATATTCAGTTCATAGAGAAGTGTTCACGTTGAGTTTTGAATGTCGCTGAGGGTCCGTAGACAATATTTTCAGGCTTTGGAAGGAAATTTTCATAAAAAATTCACATGCAGGGTAACAAAAATATTTTGAAGCTTGGAATTAAAAGGGCTCAATATAACCAAAAGATTACAATGTAATTAAAAGATTACAATATAAAATTGACTAGGCAATTAGAGAGTGATCACAGGAAATTTCAGTTGGTGAATAGGACTTTCAAGACAAGATGGAGTGTGATGCTTTTAATTAACTGAATATTTGGCTATTTGAAGAAGCTAGGTATTTCTTTCAACTTTTTGCTCTAGAGCTTTCGAGTTTCACACATGAACATTAATAATGGCCTTGTAATATATCCTATAATATGCATATTTGAACGCTAACGCTGGACTCAATCTATTTGTTTTCTCGAGATTTATCACCTACGGACCCTCAAAATTCTGCCTGGAGTTTTGAGTATAATCTCGCATGACGCAGGGTAACGTTGTTTATCTTTGAAGTCCTTGAGTTTCATTTCAAGTCAACTACTTCGAGCCTCAATTTTTCCTTCTGCAAAAATACTGTATTCAGAATGACTGTAGAGGAAAAGACATGTACGGCATTTTTGTATGTGAAAATGGTCCATTTATCATGTCAGTTGTGAAACTAACAGAACCTGTAGTTATGGTACTCTTATGACCCAAGAAGTCCTATCTCGAGTAACTACTCAAAGCTTAGTACCTCCGGTGGACTCCAAGCTTGTAATCCACGCCGCTAAACTAGATGGGTTTAAGCGATTTTCGGTTCAAAGCGCGGATTATCCCGCAATACGTCCTAGGGAGGGTGAGAGCGTTACTGGAACAGTAGCATACAATTTAAGCCCAGAAGATGTCAAGAAATTGGACATTTTTGAAGGAGACGAGTATCTTAGAGAGTCTCATAAGGTCACGGATTTGGTTACAGACGAGATTCTTGAGGCTAGTGTCTATGTCTGGGTGGATGGTGAACACCGGCTTCTGGACAAGACGTGGGATCTTGAGTTATTCAAAACGTGAGTACAGTAATTTCAGTCATGGTCACACTGCTAACTGTTCATATAGTACAAAAATGCATACTTGGATTGGCGATGAGATGGCTGCCATTGAGGGCAATGATCCCCGTGGGAATAGATTTTGGAATCCAGCTGCAGTAGCCAAGAGTTAGTCGACGAGACTACCAAGTCATATATAGGCTTTCAGCATGAAACGCAAAATGTCTGAATTTCCACCATCGTAAGTAAAAGTATGGGAGAATTGTAGATGATTTTGAGTTGTGACGTTAGAATACTAATTCTTTCTCAAATTTGATTTATGGCAAATATAGTCTGTAAGTCATAGCCAGCGACAAATGCATTCTTGAGTGTGGAGAAATTGTAGTATTTAGTAAAATCGAGACAAAAAGTATAAACCTTTTTAACTTGCTTTGCCACCTTTGTTACGGAAGCAAACAGAAGAGACCTCTCAATAGAATTATTTCCACATTTGTGTCCACTAGTCAATATTCGCTAATTTCTGTTGTGCTCCGACTTGAACGTGAGAGTTTTGTCGATGGATCCTGGGTCGCCGTCGGTTGTAACTAACCGGTATGGTCTAGAGACCCAGCGGAGGGCTGCCATGTTTAAAAATAAGGACAAGTTTTCGTTATTTCACATCAAGAGGCGTCGACGGTTGAATGAGGTCGAATTGCGAAAACAGAAACGAAACAATAGCGCTGCTCGCAGGAGAAGGGAATTGTTTGTAGACAACCATTATCGCGGTCCTGATTATAATCGATTTCAAGGAACGGATAAACCAGTTCACTCGACATATAGAGATGCAGAACTCAAAGGGATTGAGAAAGTCTTGGAATCTGAAGACGTTTCTTTGGATGTCAAGGTAGAGAGCGTTAAGTTGCTTGAAGCGCTTGTCTCTACTAATGTCGATCGTGTCATTGAGGCCAATTTACACATTTCTCTGTCTCAATATATCAGGTCATCATATCAACCACTTGCATTAAGCTGCCTCTCTGCTTTGACCGCTATTGCTTCGGCTTCAACTAAGTATGCAGACTTAATACTTCAGTCAGGCATGGCTTCTGTGCTAATACAGTTTCTATGTACAGAAGGCATTGACAGTAATCTAGAGCTTCAGCGACGGGCAGTATACATTCTCGTGATTATAACTACCGATTCTTTTTTGAATCAGCAACAGATTCTCTTGCAAGGGGGACTGAATGCTGCGCTGGACTTTCTTAAGAATACGAATCCATATTTTGTAGGCCCTGCTCCGTTTGAAGTTCCTGTTAGCCGGAGCACACATATAGACGAACGTGTTGCTGTTTCATTTCTCTACAACTTGTTCAAGAACTTGACGTCACTTCCAGTTGAATTCTCTGATTCGGAACTTGGCTCGCGTATGTCATTTGTTCTTTTTAATTTACTTGGTCTAGAAGACGATTACACCATAGCCGAAGCTTGCCAAATATTGGTCACCATTACTTCGCTTTCCTCAAACGCTGTTTGTTTATTTTTAGAGACCACTCCTAATTTGGGACCACGATTGGTCAAGATTCTAACTGCTGCTTCACATGAGCCTGGTACTCAATCATCTATTGTCCGCATTCTGGGCAATATCACATTATGCGCAGACGCATTGACAGATAAAGTTTTGCGATGGGGAAGTTTGCCCGTGTTCCGTTCTCTCCTTTCATCATCTTCTGAAGACAACCTTCGAAAAGAAGTATGTTGGGTCATATCCAACATAGTGGCTGGCAACAAGCAAGAGTACATTCAAGTTGTGATTGATGAAAATCTTATTCCCTCTCTAATCAAGATACTCAATTCAGAAAGTGTTTTAACGAATACTAAGCATGAGGCGTGCTGGGCGATATGTAACATGTTGTCTAGCGATCAGATATCACTTGAGCAGATTAAATACTTTGTCTCGCAAGGGTGTCTTCCACCTCTCGCCAACAAGATGTTGAAGAGCCTGGATAACAGTGTGGTTTTGATATCATTAGAGGCTTTACAGAATGTTCTTAATGCTGGTGAACTAGAGCGTGCAAGCAGCATAGCTGGATCTTCGACAATATCCACGGGTTCGCTTTCATGCAATGCATATGCGGTTTTTATTGAAGAGGCATACGGCGTTATCAATATCAACACCTTGATATCAACTTCCAAGAACAGTCGCATATTCACAATTTCCTGTCAAATAATTGACCAGTACTTTGCAGATGGCTGTCATGACAACGTAGTAGATGAAGGAAGGCTCGCCTATGGGAATGATGCAAAGTGCGCTCGTTCTAAAGATGACTCTAATATGTCCGATATTGAAAATTGGACCGTTGAGCAGTCATCTAGAGACTCTAGCCTAGAGCCGAAGACGACTGACAGTGCCTTTGTTTTTTTAGCCTCCAATTCTTGTTTGACAGCACGGGAAGATTCCTTCTCTTTCATCTGACATTTCTAATATAACTTGGGCTCAGAGATTTCTTAATTTTTTAATTTATTACTTTCGACAATGCCATGATGATTGAGGCAATGAAATTATTCAGCTACATCAGTCCTATGAGCACACAAATGGGGTTCTTAAAAATATCGTACTGTAGTAGAGTTGGCCGTGATTTTTATTCTATTTTGGCGTCGGTCGCAGCTAGTGTTAAAATTGATTCTCCACTATACGAGCAAATAAATTTAAAAAAACACATTAGTAAAAAAAAAAATCCAGTTTTCAGTTTCAAACACTATACCTCATAAATGGCGTCAAATTTTCTTTGCATAGGATTTATAACCTGTTTTTTTGCTATTGATTTTTTTGTACTTCTATCTTCTTGCTTTAAAATTCGCCAGATTAACTTTATTGAATGATGGCTTCCATTTTCGATGAAGAAGAGGCTACCGCTCTCATATCTAATCAAATTGCGGACATCAATGGGCAGAAACAGAATCAGAAGCATAAAAAACAAAAACAGACTTCCCGCCTTCTATCCAGTGTTGCCCCTACCGGGTTTAACCCCCAATATAATGCCATCGATAATGGCAATTCTGCGGAAGGACCAAGACTTCTCAACAAACTATCTTCTTATGCCTGCGAAGACGCTACTGAAGACTTCTCTGATGATGATACAGAAATAGATGAGAATGATAATAATGGTGATGATGATGATGATGATGATGATGATGATGATGACCCTTCCAATACTTCTACCCTGAAAAAAGAATACCAAAATCTACCATACCGACAGCAACCTTCCTACAACCTCCTTCGGATTGCTCTACTGATTCAAATTGTCGGTCATATGTCAGCAGTTACCTCGTTGCTTGACGCTATAGTATACCTGGTTTGCCAGCATCATTTAGAAAACAGTGAACCCCAGAGCCACACGCCAGTCTTCTCTCAAAATTCGTCATCTTACTACGCGCTTACTAATCCTAAAAGTCAGGCATCGTTTCAGGACCCACGATGCTTTGCACCTGATATTAGCGCAATGGTTGGCGTGTTCCAGACGTATATGACAACATTGACGGCTATCCTAGGTGTAATCACTGTGCCGGTTCTCGCGTCTTGTTCAGATCGTTATGGGCGCAAACCTGTCATGCTGTGGTCCATGTTTGGGAGTGTCTTTAGTATGATAATTACCATCATTTGTTGTGTTTTTAAAGATAAGGTCGATTATCGTCTCTTTTTGGTATCGGCTGTGCTGGATGGAGTTGGAGGTGCCATGGGCATAATGGCCATTCTGGCTTCCTCATATATCGCAGACTGTATCAAAGAAAAACATCGCGCTGGTGCACTTTCTATCTTAGATGCATGCGTTTTCGCCGGAATTGCTGTTGGACCTCTTGTCGGATCGTTCATCTTGTCTTATACCGACCGCAACTTAATCGCATTGTTTTCGGTGTCATTGACTTGTCAGTTGCTAGCTATTGTGATTGTTCTATTCTTTCTCCCAGAGTCTCGTTCCGAAAAAGCACGTTACAAGTCTCAAGACGAGCACCTCATCCGCAAGAACTCATTTCTGGATGAACGGATGCGCCGAAGATCAACAATGTCCAGATTTAGCGATAGTGTAGATACTCCTTCCATATGGTCGCCCGACGAAATTATTGAAAAGATTCGCGGCCTCATTCACAGCGCCAACATTTTTGGTCCACTTAAATCGCTAAGCTTTTCACATATCCCGAACCGCCGTTCGCGAATGAATGTATATATTCTTATTCTGGCTCAATCAACCTTAACTGAGGTCATACTGGCTTCTTTGCCTCTTATTTTCCTATACGCCAAAACTAGATTTGGCTGGACTTCAGTTGAAAACGGATACTTTATATCCCTTCTTGGAGCATCAAGGTTTGCTGTTCTATCCACGCTTTTACCGTTATTATTGAACTTTGCGCGAAATCACTGGCCACATTCGCCAGATCGAGTTGATATCCTTGACAAGCGGTTCTTGCAATGTGGTATTTTATTTTCCATGTGTGGGCATATTTTCCTAGCCGAAGCCCCTACTGGATTTGCTTTTATGTCGGCAGTAATTGTAATGGCGCTTGGATCAGGTAGTAGTCCTCTATTTCGAAACGGTATCATTAAGCATGCACATAAGGACAAAATTGGTGAAGTTCTCGGCGCCGCTACCTTGATTGCTCGGATTGAAAATACATTTGTTCCAGCTATATTTGCAACAATTTATGCGTACACAGTGAAGCACCGGGCACAGGCTATCATAGAGGTTATTTGTGCAACAGAGTTTCTGATGTTTTTGTGTCTATCCTGCTTGCACGTTCAGCGAACTATACATGATGTCGAAAGTATGATCGTTGAGGAAGAATAGAGAAAAAAAGAATTATTTTAATGAGCTCATAAATATGAAATGAAGTTGTGTATTTTATGTTAATATTTAAATGGAAAGTAGGATTAAGAAATATAATTATTTCGATATTTTTTATTGAGAAAGTTTGGCATCATTATGAGTCAACATAATGTACGCCGCCCTTTCTCTATTCAGTTATCACAAGTAAATAAAAATTTCCACCATGAATTTTCTTTGACTGAATTGTTATCTATTTCTTACCTGAACTTCTTAGTACTCGTAGAATCCCTTGCCAGACTTCTTGCCATACCATCCGGCATCGACCATCTTTTGCAGCAAGATCGAAGGCCTGTACTTTGAGTCTGCAGTATCGTTATACAAGACCTTCATAATTGACAAGCATGTATCTAAACCAATAAAATCTGCCAGTGCCAAAGGTCCCATTGGCATCGCACAACCATTCTTCATCATGCTATCAATATCTTCGCGCTGAGCCACGCCGGTTTCCAAGACAATGATAGCTTCATTAATATAAGGCATTAAAATTCTATTGGCAATAAAACCAGGAGAGTCCTTTGAAATCGAAGGAACTTTCTTCATGCGCTTAACAAATGCTAAGGTAGACTCCAGAGTCTCTTTTGAAGTCTGTAAAGCTTCGATAATCTCAACTCCGGGTTGAACTGGTACGGGATTCATGAAGTGAGCTGAAATCACACGCGATTCAGCACCAACGGCAGCTGCTGCAATCTGCGTAATAGAAATTGATGATGTATTTGTGGCCAGAATAGCGTCTGCAGGAGCATTCTTAGCAAGCTGACCAAAGATGTCAAATTTAAGCTTGGGGATTTCGGGCACGGCCTCAATTACCATATCAGTAGTCTTAATTGCGTCTAATAGCGATGTTGTAGGCGTGACTCGACTAAAGATCTCCTTGGATTGCTCCTCTGTGAGTTTACCTTTGCTAACATCCTTGGCCAGGAGTTTATCTACAGGGCATTAGTCTTATACAACTGAGATATTCTATGGACCGTCATTCAGCAGAAAAGAAATGACAACATACCCATGAACTTAATTCCTTTTTCCAATGAGGATTCAGAATTATCAACAAGATTGACAGCAACGCCAGCCTTGGATGCTGCAACTAATGCAATTCCTAGTCCCTATGAGTAATAGCTCGTTAGTCGACTGTGATTGTTTTCAATACTCTCCCACTGAAAATTCCATACCATTTGCCCACCACCTATCACTGTAAGCTTGTTGACATCTTTGCTGGCAATGCGGCTAGTGGAAAAGAGCCTCCTTGACTGAGATGAGAGTTCCTTGCAAGTTAAACGAAGCATTCTGATAAGAATGGTTGAGTAATGATGTACTTTCAATTAATTAAAAGGGAAGGAAGCAGAAGAAAAAATGTTAAAGTGGGAGGAAAGAGAATTGAGAATAATTTTGCAAGGATGCTTTTAGACTTAAATATCTTTTGTTATCCCTCGGTGTAGATTCGGCAATTTTTTTTACTCCCAGTTTCCCCACGCGAAGAAAACCCTACGGTAGGAAGTTAGATTCAATGTGTTTTTGGACGTCCCATACAAAGAATATCATAATATTTTCTTTTGATCATTTGTTATAATTGAAAAAGGGTAAAAAAGTTAACGGTAGACAGTATTTTTGTTAATGCACATTTTTTTCGTCCGAACCCTCAATCCAATGCCATATTTAATTGACACCGATTTACCGCACTACTTTGGAGTAAAACGCCAAATATGGACCCGAAAGATATGCTATGCAACTGACATATCCCTTATATCGAGGCATAGACCAAAAAAAATTTGTGGGAATGATTTCCTGCCACATGAATGGAATGTTGTTCAGAGCAAAGTTTGGATGCCCCAACTACCGACTGGTCTTTTGTTCCTGAGTGTTTTATCAAAATCTCCCTATAGAGAAGCCTTCAGAAAAGTTAGTGATGAATGGGAAGAAAATATGGAAAGAGATGAGCGTATGATAAATAGTTCAAGTTTTGATAGTGAGACGGAGAATAACTCTTCTCAAGGTTGAGTCGCTATGTGGCTTACAGACTATATTTGCTATGTATAAAATTTGAAAACTATTATTTATTTTATTCATGAGGACTGTCCTGTTGATCTTTTATACGTCATTTACTGGTCACAGCTCTAATTTTGTTTTGGATGGCGGCTGCTAACAAATTCAACATACGAGTGGCTCGCAAATAATATATCCTTTAATACCCGAGATGATAACTAAAAAGATAATGATCCGTCGGCCTTGATTCTATTTCGTTGAATTTTTTAACAAACTTCTGCCAAGCTTGTCGTAAACCAAGAACCTCGGACGAATCAATGATTTATTTATGAAGAGCAAAAACTGACAGGAGTCAGAGGGGGTTCGCGACGCACAAAAGACGCGATAGTCAATATTTAGAAGAGGTAACCCTAAACAAGCAATCATTACAATACCTAATTCCCAAACTTCATTAATCTTTGTGACCACTTCCAACTCATCTCAACGCAGTCCATTTTTTCTCTTTATTCGCGGTTTTAATTGCAAAGTAGTAAGTATGTTTGCCAAAGCTAAGAAGAAACCCATAAAGTCTTTGACAATCTGAGAAGAACAGCGGTAATACGTATACCTAAGGCCCAAGTGGTTGCTAGACTCAACAAGCGAGAGAAAAGTTTTTTTCCAATCGCGTATGAAATAATTTCGAAATCCCAATGTTTCCCTGTTGAAAGTGAAGCAGTTGATCAGGTTTTTTTTTTTGATGAATTCTGAACATAATCTCTTTTCTAATATTAACCAAACAAGTTATAATTATTGTTTTTGTGTGGCAGAGAATAACTCTTCTCTCGAAGGTTGATTCTCCACTGTGCCATAAAGACTATATTTGATATATATTAAATCCAAGAACCTATTTTTGTGAAGAATAACTCTTCTCTCAAAGATTGAGTTGCTACTGTGACTTTCAGACTATATTTGATATATATTAAATTTGAGAAAGTATTATTTTTGAATATTTTTTATTATTAGAAGAAAAAATTGAAGAGCTCAGAGAAGTCGTAACCCATGTTTTAGAAATGCCCAAATAACAAGGTTTGCAACTGCTCAGAAGCTGTCTTCACTTGAAACTTCGGCATTTGCAACGACCTCTGAACCCAGAGGGGTTGAAACATCAATTACAATCCATTGACGACTTACTCCTAGATGCCATGCGAACTTTATGCAACGACCAGCGTATCGGTATCTATGACAATGATATAATGGCGACCCCTTTGAGAAATGGT
>JAKVQY010000377.1:0-15153 GCA_030463045.1 Geotrichum macrosporum
AGACAATAATACGTAAGAGTAGTGGGTAGATAGGCGTTAAAATAAAAAGTGGGAAAAAGATAAGGAAAAATGGGAAGGCCAAGGCAAAGAAAAAGGGAAAGGGAAAGGAAAAGGGAAAGGCAAAGGCAAAGGCAAAGGCAAAGGCAAAGGCAAAGGCAAAGGCAAAGGCAAAGGCAAAGGCAAAGGCAAAGGCAAAGGCAAAGGCAAAGATAAAAAGAAGAAAAAAAACTTGTTAAATTATATCAAAGATCACCACAAGAAAACCTCGGAAAGGAGCGACTACTTATACGTAAAAGAATTATCAAATTATAAAAGGTTTGGTGTTTAGCACGTCAATCTGATGTGAGATGTTCATCTGACTCTGGAGGTCCATCTGACCTCGGACGTACATCTGACCTCGGACGTGAAGTTACTATATCCCTCGTGTTTGTAATACCGGAGGTTTGATTGGAACTGGGCTGATTTCTTACAATTACAACGTAAGCCCGCGTAGCGCAATGGTTAACGCGTCAGACTTCTACTTAAAGCCTCTTTGGAAAAAATCTGAAGATTGTGGGTTCGACTCCCACCGTGGGTGCATAAACTTTTTAAGTTTTGAGTTTGAAAATGTCGAAGTAGGATTTTAGTCTGGAGCTTAACTGAATGGCATTTTTAAAAGGCTTTACTGGAGCAGTGGACAAACATGTCAACTGATGCTTTATGTAATTTTTTATGAGAAATAACATAGAGCGTCTAGAACCCACTTTTGTCTTCCATAGTTGATACGAGACTTTGAGACCAAGCAAGTACTTTAGGCGCGACATGCTTGTTTTATATCAGACGGCACATTGTCACACACAAGACTATTCCTATGGTAAAATTTGTTTTTCATCTGTTTAGACTAAATATTTATTTTCAACGTAATTTCTGATTTTCTGATAACTTAAGTTATCCCAAGTTTTGAAGCGTCAATCCCGGCAAAATATCTGATAGCCAATCGTAAAGCCCGAGCAATTCTAAAGAAGTCTTAACTTTAAAAAATTGACAAGATACCGCGATTCATGACTCCAAAGACAGATATATTCTCAATTCCAGGCAGATAGCCATAATACTCTGTAAACAGCGACTATACGATCTAATGGCAAGGCTGAATTTCAAGGAAAAGACTTTTCTAGCAGAGTGGGTGACGTGTTTGAAAGATAATTGCAGCAGGGTTCTACGGACTCCTAACATATCCAAGCTTGAGAACTTTGAAGTGAGTGCTCGTTTATCCTGTTCTTTCTTTGCCATAATCCGAGCAAGTTCCAGCCCCCCGGAGCAACAACGGTACTAAGGCTATCGGAGAATGCTGAGGCATTGCAGGAGTTTTATTTATTTAAATTGTGGGTATTTTCTCTGCATTAAGGCCAAATAGATAACACAATTGTTAAAACGTTATCTAAAGCATGCTTGCCAATGCAGACAGATGATTGTGTGCTGTGGTATTAATATAATGTTGAGTGGAGAACGAACGAGACTGAGAAAACCAATTAGAGACGTACCGACTTGATACAGGAAACCATTTACTATAATAATTCTCTCCTAGCTTTTTCTTTGGTGCTGCTTTTACCGGATTGTCTATTCTAGAAGCAGTTGGAGGAATATTTTAGGAATCTGTTTTAAGTTAAGGGGAAATAGAAAGGATATGCTTCCCAAGACTTTCTATCTATCTTGCCAAATTCAAGGCTAAGAAATATGATCAAAAAGACAGAAAAGAGGCCTTTACAGAAATGAATGATAAATGGGGGGAAACCCCAAAAAAGTTGAGTGTGTGACAAACAGCTTAAGTA
The DNA here is from genome assembly GCA_030463045.1 of Geotrichum macrosporum. NCBI lineage: Eukaryota > Fungi > Ascomycota > Dipodascomycetes > Dipodascales > Dipodascaceae > Geotrichum > Geotrichum macrosporum. The sequence goes on from JAKVQY010000377.1 coordinate 1,809, forward strand.
AAGACAATGACATACGATTAACTATTCTTTCAAAAGTTGAATTGCTACTGCAACTTACTGTAATGGATACCAATTAGATTTGAAAACTCAAATTTAAAGACGTTTTTTTTTCTTAAATATTTTGTCAGTTTCATCCATAAATTCAAAGTAAACATGCTCTTCAACGTTCAAATAGTGACTAATGGCTCTGTATCTGGCTAGGCAAACTAAAAAATTTTTAACAACCATGTATGTATGATATTTTATTTTAGTTTGCAAAGAACTATATTCGCATTTGCTATTTAAATGTTGAAGAGCCTGTTTACTTTGAATTGATGGATGAAAGTGATGAAATACAAAACAAAATTACGAAGGCCATTAATTTCTTATATTGAGAAAGTATTATTATGTATAAGCTAGTTATGAAATAAGTAAGACACAAGCACTTACTCTTCAAATAATAATATGAGTTTAAAATATGTAGATATTCAATCTTTTCTCACAATATTTTGTCGGTATAATAATATCCAGAGGTAAGCTGCCAATGTGCAAATGTATTTAGAGACTGTTTGGTTAGTTTTGACGCAATTATGCCTGTGTGTTGGATTTCTTATTATACAAGATATTAAGCTGCATATGCCTGAATTTATACTTCATTAAATCTAGTGTCAACAGTTGTATTTCTAAATTTTTTTTTCAATTATTTATGGATTTGACTATGTAATATACTATTATATAATTAAAAAATATGATGCTAAAAATTTTCAAAGACAAAACAGCGATTGGGCTGGGTTTGTGCTTTAACCAACATGGTTTGTGGAGTACATGAAAGCAATAGTTTTAATTGCCAAGGAAGATGATGAAAAGCTACAATGTAGAGAAAGTGAAGTAGTCCAGTCTGTGTCATAAAGTTTTTATTTCTTTATTATTATTTCATCTATATTTTGTCCATTTCTATGAGTTGAGACTCTAAAAATGGATGTTTTGTTATGTCAAGGAAGATGAACCCAGCAAGCATTAAGATGACTGAAAGCTTGTGGGAAAAATTAAAAGAATAAGCAAAAACTTGAGGGTTTGTTTAATTTTTTGATTTAAAACTTTTGGTATTGATAATCGCTAAACCAACGCCTTGGATTTAATTAGCATTTCCTGTATTCTCACTTTGAATAACGATTTCATTAACGGCATTAGAATCTCTCCCAACTTAACTTTCACACCTAAAATAATAGCCTTGGGTCAGGGAACTCCGTAAACATGAGAACTTCATGAACTTGTTTCAGAATAACGGAACAAAAATATCCAATAATTATATAAATGATAATACTAGTTTCTTATATAAATAGTAACTTCCTTATAACACTCGATTATTTAGTAGGCTGAGAAAGTCTTAGTTGCATTAATTTTGAGCTAGCAAAAGATTATGTATCAAAAAGTTTTCATCTCAGCCAGCAAAAGTCATTTCACAAAAAATTAGGAACTAACAAGAATCAAAAAGAATCAAAAATGAACATCTGCACCCATAGCCATGGATACAATCATGAAAATATTGAGACATGAGACAAGGGTAAAAATAGAAAACGCTAGGATATTTGTGATTTTACCATTGCTCATGTCTTTATACTCTACATCAAGGATGATGGATCCTATACTATCTTCTGAATTGCGATGAGGCACAAAAGGAGATATTTCCTCAGGAGAAATATTCGAATTCAATGCAGAATAAGTCTCACCGTTTTGCACTGTATTTTCAGTAAAAGGGGAAGCCTGAGAAATTTCATTACTGGGATAACTGTGCGGCGTTCCAGTACCGGGAGGATTCTCAATTCGAGGACATGTGATAGGTACTCGCATTATAGACGCTTTACTAGTGAAGTAAAGCAAAGGGGCAGAAACAAAAGGTAGTAATAATGAAAGAACCACTTGAGATGCATTGAGAACATCAGCAAGCCCTTTGCGTCCAACGAAAAGAGCAACAAGCAAGCATGGCGCAATTGCTAAGGCTCTTGTGAATAAACGGCGAATCCACGGTTTAAATGACCAATGCAAAAACCCCTCAGAAACCATTTGACCAGAAAGAGTACAAACTATTCCGGCAGACTGACCTGAGAAAAGCAATGCAAGTGCAAAAACTGTTCCAGCAGCTGGAGACAAGTATTTTTGGAGCATGTCGTAGATGGAAAACAAGTCAGCATCGCCTGCACCAGGTGTATTTGACAGCGTAGCACCCGCTACTATTAGAATAGCAGAATTGACAAAAATGGCCACAGTAAACAATGAAATAACAAGCTCAACAATTGAAAAAGTCATGGCATAATCTATAGCATGAATTGATGGCTTGTACATGACCTTTTCATTGCCATTATCGGCATCCTGCTTACCTTCGTCGAAGTAGCCATTGTTTTTGTCAAATTCCCGTAAGCGAGATTGTACTAAACCTGAGCCCAAATATAGTGAATGTGGCATAACTGTGGCTCCAAGAATACCGCAGGAAAGATAGAGTCCTTTTGTTTCTAGTAATTCCGAGGATGGCAAAAAACCTCTAAATATATCTCCAACAGGTACTGGTGGTATAGTTCCAAGTTCGATCGCAAAACATGCAACAACTAGGATTACCAGAAGCGAGACCATATACTCAAAATAGCGGACAATCTTCATTTCGCCATTAGGGCGATATGCCATTAGAACTAAGAGAACATCAGCAACAGTGAGGCATACTCCTATTGGAAGAGGAATGCTAACTAAAATATTAAGAGAAATTGCCGTCCCCACTACTTCAGCCAAGTCAGTTGCAATAATGGCAATCTCGGCCAACAAGTAAATGAGAATACACAACCAGCGAGGAAGGTGCTCGCGGCAGTTTTGGGCTAGATCCATGCCAGTCACAGAACCGAGCTTTACACAAAGGGTTTGCAAAAATGCAGCAAAGAGATTAGAAATAAGAACTACAAACAACAGTTTATACTGGTAAAAAGCACCAGCAGATACAGCTGTTGAGTAGTTTCCTGGATCCATGTATGCCACGGAAACCATGACACCAGGCCCTATAAATTTTGCATATTTGGAAAGCGCTTTGGTAGCCTTAGCCGATAAAAATTTGAAACGGTCAGTCAAAGAAAGAAATGTGTTTCCTTGGAACATTGTGAATCCATTTCGATGCCGTAAAAAAGATGTCATGTATCCATTAGCAACAAAGCTGTCACTATCGCTGTCACTGTATGTTTGTCGCAGTAAATAATCACTATTGTCGCTGTTTGTAGAATGTGTGGAGTTTGCTCTTCTATTAGTCCTTAAAAATGGCTGCTCGTCAAGAGCATTTTCTTCGCCAGGTTTTATATCAGCAGCGCACTTTTGTGGCAACGTTCTCATAGCAGTATCCGCAGTATAATGTTGGTTATTGGAAAACTTCAAGTCTTCTTCCAATTCTTCAAACTGGCCTAATTCTTGCGCATAGCTCTGTTGATCAATTGAATTAGAATTTTTTTTCTGACAACTTTTGGCTTCAGAAACGTAATAATGTCTAGATACCGATTCTTCCTGACTATTATGAGGTTCTTTCGGTTTGGAAGGGCCTTTAGTAGGAGGATCCATATTGGGGAATGCTAATGACAATGGTGTATGCTGTACGCCATGGAGGACGGCCGAAGTGAAAAAATAAATAAAAAAACACATAAATGAAAGACCTATTAGAAAATCAACTCACAGTTAGTATTGATAAAGAACTTAGTGTTAGACCATATCAGCAAGTGTGTAGTGGCTAGTGAATAAAAGCGGGAGTGAAGAGGAAAAGTGCGAAATCATAATTAGGAATCTAGCCACCTCTTCTTTATTACTTCGAGAAGGGGGGAATTTTCGACACTTTCCTATTGCAGTAAACCTGCGAGATCCCACCATAATTTAGAAACCCTGTAAAGGAGACTCGACCATTGCCTCCAAAATTAAAGAGAAGAGAATATGGCGTTTTGATAGCATATGTAGCTCAGAACGTATCATGTTGACTTACCGTTATTGAAATTTTGGAATCTCAACTTGATATTAAAATATTTCAATTCGTGCTGCTAGGTATCATATGGTCATTGGCGTTTACCATTTGAATACCGCAGTCATGCACATTCAAAAATAATTGTAATTAATAAACTCCGCACTGGACTCATCTATAAATCCGCGATTTGCAAGAAGCATATGGCTTCTTATTGAGAAAACTGGTTCTCTGACAACACAGAAATGACACTTCGTGACGTGACCGTAAATTTAGCATCTTTGGCTCCAACGTATCCGCCTTGCAGATACTCCAAGTCTCATTCATGCTAAATGACAGACTGTCTTGGCAAGCAGTTCCTGTGGTATGGCTGTATGTAACATTTTTTTTCATTTCAATAATAATAATGTTGACACCAGCGACAACCATGAAAAACGAACTCACACTTACCAGGTTTGTCGTTGCCTTGCTCGGTCGGGTTAATCTATCATAGTGCCATATGACGAAGCGAAGCAAGAGTTGACTTACCAAATCAAACATAAGTAGTATAATAACCAAGAAGAGCTTTTATATTTGAAATTCCGGCCCAAAACCAGTTGAAATTTATTTTTAATGTGTTACTGTCGCTATAAATTCCTCTAATATGTTTTTTACAAACCCACAACTACACTTCACGAGCTGAAAATGAACATAGACAAAAGATACGAAAAAGACCATTTCAGAACTGTGCACAAATCGCAATCCATATATGATGTCGGGAGTGCCTAGTGTCACTTTTTTTCCAATCCCCAGTACATTGGAGATGTCCCATTGCAGAGTAAAATTGGCAAAAAAAAACCCCGATTATTAACTCTTGAAATATAAGGAGACAGTTAACGCTAATCTTGGAGTATTTTTTCATGAGAAGTTATATGGTAGATTGAGCAAAACGAGCTTCTTTTTTTTTATTTAGTTTCCAGATGGACAACTTTGAACCTTGGCGTGCATTCAGTTTTTAAAGAATAAATAAATGACACGGCATTGAAAGATGTAAAAGTCTGTGGCATGGGGATTCACTGGAGAAGAGAATAAAATGGTAAAGTTCATGTACTTTGAATCGTAAACTGATCTCTGACAAAGACGCTTAAAAAAATCTTAAAATCTTTTGCCGCTCATACAAGTTATTTATTTTTCAAATGCAAATGTTTATATGACTTAACGTTGTTTTAAAACAAATTTTCGATCTTGTAGGGATGCGAATGGTTGAAGCAAACATTTGTATTATATAGTAGGTGAATGTTATGGGTTTCTTTTAAGAATTATAAAAACAGTCTCAAATTAAATAAATATCAAATATAGTCTGCAAGTCACAACATTGCGTTGAGTCTCAATTTGAATCAGTGATGCAATCCCACAGAAAAAAAGATATGGTACGTAGTAACATTTTAAGCAAAGGTGTTACAACATAAAGCTACGCTTGTGGCCCGGCACACGAATAAAGAGCCAGTTTCGTTGTCGACATCACCTTGATTTTTACTAAACGCTGATCTAGTTCCAAGACTTCTACCCAACTAGAGCATTTTTTTGGAGGTCACGTCTACCTAAATGATACAGGCACTAGACCTAAATGATACAGGCACTAGACCTAAATGATACAGGCACTAGACCTAAATCTGGCCAAACAGGTTGATAACGTCCTAGAAAAATGTTTCAAAAAGTTCACAGCTTCTATTCAAAATTTCACAAGTAGTTGATCAACTGAGAATCAAGATCCTCGAAATTCGCACTTTAGTTTTGCTAGTAAAGTATATTAATGATGATACTTCCAGTAACTAATCTCTTTTTAGATTCAATTTTGTAGTAATTGCTTAAAAATGAAAAATACGCGCTCACGACTGTAATGAGAGAGTTAGGCGGAGTTCATCTCCTTTTATTAGAGTCGTGATTGCTTAACCAATCTATACATTGAATGATTCAAGACTTAAGCTGTCCTACGGAGTCCGGACAACGCTTTCAAGTGCTCATATAGTAGTCCAACGATTTTCCAGAAGAGTTTCAAGGGGTTTAAGTTTAAGATGCATGTTCTCTCTGCGCTTGACCTACATGCTGGCGATCTACTATAACATTGATATAAAAAAACTTGATGTAAATGATATTAAAGTGCTAATTGATGAAACGCATGTACTTGTTCAAACCTCTGTAAGCGCTAGTTCGAAGAGTTGGAGCGCTTGGCAACGTTCAAAATACCAGGTAAAGGTTCACTGCTGATGCTAAACATAAGTTTCACACCAGCATAAATGGTAAACAGAATTCCAATTATAGTCCATAAGAACATCTGGGTTTCAACAGAAACATCCTTCTTCTGGCAAGCATTGCCACCCCAATAAGTGGTTTTCTTCTTGTCAGCATTGTAGGTTTTCTTGCAAGCACAAGCGTAGAGTCCGCTAGCAAGCTTTTGACAAGAACCATGGCCAGAGCAAGAGTCAGTAGCGGTCTCACAAGCCTCTAGAGAGCCATAGGGTCCAATTGAGGAAGCACCAAGTGGCGTGGAGCGGCGTAAGAGGGATGAAGAGCCCCGTACAGCACTTCTCTTAATCATTGCACGAGTCTTGTCAGTACAAGCGGTATGAGGAGAAGCAACAATTAATAAGCGGAGGTCAGAACCCAGTCCAATAAGATCCTTCAATGCCAGAGAAATATCGTTTAAGGCATTATCATATTCCGGGGACTTGCTTTTGTGAAGCATTCCTAAAGACTCAACACGAACAAAAGCAGTCTGGCCGCGATTCAGTTCGGAACCAAGTCGTTTAATGTGAGCAACATCGTCTTTATGACGGTGGTGACTAGCCAACTCGCCATCATCCATGTTTCGCAATGTTCTCTTAAAAAATCCAATACCGCCAAGCCCCTTAAAAGCTGCACTCTCAATGTCAGCGGCAAAATGAGAAATAACAGAAACTGCCTTGTCGAAGGTGCTTTTAACCTCTCCGGAATAAATGTCAGATACATCGGTTGAGATTTTTTCAATGAAGGCGCGGAAAAACGATGGAGAAGGTGCCTCATCGATATTGAATGAAGGAATAATTACGTCGTCAACTTCGCCATTACCTTCAAAGAACAAGCGATTTTCGCCCTCAGGAAGACCATTCACAACAATTATAGCTGTGGGGGGCTTTCCATTCAGGTCATCGTCTAAATGTGAGCCAAAAACGCCGTTACTCTGGCATTTGTGTTTGAAATCAACAGGAAACTTGACTTCTGAGGAAGAATATAATTGACTGACACCAGCAAAATCCGCAAGGACCAGTTGAGCCTGATGCAAATTGAGCGTCGCAGGAGAGTTATTTTCGCTTTTGGCCCCATTGTTGCCTCCAGAGAATATGTAGACTGAAGCAGCAGGGCAAGCAGACTGAGAAGACTCCGCTACCACAGTAATAGCCACACTAAGAGCAAGCAAATATGTTTTCATAGTGCCAGGGGATATAAATTGGCAATGAATAAAGTAATACCAAGATCAAGCCAGAATGCGTCTTAAGAATGTAAGAGTGGTGGGAGGAGATGTAAGTCAAAGCAACACTGGAAGGGTAACCTTTGTACTACATCTGAGATTTTTGAACAGTAAAAATCAATCGAACGCTTCTTATTCATGAAAATGGCAGGGTCAACGATTTTCGTGGGGCCTTCGATTCCAGACAGCATTAAGGAACTACGTTCTCTACGAAGGAAGAAAGAGCAAGAGATAAGTTTAAGTACAGCTCCAGTTATAGAAAAGCCAGTTTTACCAGGAGAAAACCAGGCTGAATCGTCAAGTGACGATGAAGATATTGGACCGCAGCTGCCTGTAGAGCCTGCAGATCAAAATGATGAGGCGGCAGCTCTTGTACGTCTTCAAAACAGATCTAATGCTGAAGACCAGAAGTCTGCTCTTGGTGTGGACAGAGCAAACTGGATGTCTGCGGCATTAGGAGGATCTAGCAGCAATGATATTTCATACAATCCAAAAACATTTCGGAGGAACATATCCATTCAGATGGACAAATCGTGGACAGAAACACAAGACGAGAGGTCTAAACGACAAGCAGACGAGATGATGGGCCTTAAAAGAAACGACGTTCTTTCAGAGGACAATGGTAAGAAAAAGGTCAAACCTACGGATCCAGAGAGACAACTGTCGCCAGCGAGCCAGGAGCGGGCAAGTATGCCTTCTCTTTTAGATGAGCACATGGCTAAGCGAAATGCTCAACGGAAGGACGAAGATACTGATAATGGATTATTTAATTGGGAACGCGATGTTCAAGGTAAAGGCCGAGGCGCGAATAATAAAAAGGTTGCAGCGTTTGTCAACCAGGCTAAATCGATGAATGATCGATTTTCTCCTGCCAGCAAATAGCGCGGGAAAGAAGTTTATTTATTAGGAGGCTAATGTATATCATTCATGTTTTCTTTATTATGTTTTAGCATATAGTCTTCGTCTTCCGCCAACGGCACCTAGACCTTTCTGATTATATCTGTCAGGCTTTAGCCTTAACTCACTACAAATCTTGGGCCTTCTTGACTTCATATATGTAAGGAGAGCTCTCTAAATCATTTGTAGATGCCGTATCTTAAAAAAAAAAAAATACGAAGGCTCCTAATTCTTGTGAGTCAATAAGGTGCTTCTTTTCCTGGCAATTTTTTTAGTGTTCCAAAAAATTTTTTTCTTCTTTTGTTCCTTCAAGAACGGGCATATTTCATCCTTCCTTTTCTTTTCTCAAGAGACAAGAAATTAGAATCAAATCGCAGTCGCCAAAAGGAGCCTCTCTTCGCTTTTCCCGGACACTGCTCGTAAATACTCCCTCTGTTCAACTTCTGTTTCTCCTGATGCTTCAGTATTGACAATCTAGCACTTCGCCTGTTATCTGTTTGGATCATTATTCCCTAGCGTCTTTCTCATTGGGTGGTCACTCTTCTGTTTAACGAACCATGTCTCTTCTTACTCTTGCAGGACCTACGGCCTACTCGCCATTTAGAGTCAATGAACTCATTAACAATATTAACACTACAGTGAACTCCTCTGCTGTAGTTGGCATCCGCACCGTATATGTTCATTACATTTCCATTGCGAAAGGCTCCGACTTGGCATCTAATGCTGAGAAACGTTCTTTAGTTGATGCTCTTCTCGAGTATGACTCTAAGCCGGATACTTCTGATTCTCTAACGGCTTCTTTGCTTGACTCACTAGCTAGTTCTAGTGATGCTTTGCCAGAGAACACCTACCTCCTACGAGTGATCCCACGCCCAGGTACTATCTCTCCTTGGTCTTCGAAGGCCACAAATATTTTTGAAAGCTGCGGTCTGGATAAAGATGTACATCGTGTTGAAAGAGGCATTGCTCTTATCATTCAAGTACGAAAGGGCTTTCCTCTAGATGAGCACTTGAAATCTGGCGTCTTTTTAGATTTCATTTACGATAGAATGACCCAGGTAAGTAGCCATGTTGAATCTCCATTGACCCAAATCACTGACCTTATTTAACTAGATTATCCCTGAATCCCCACCTACGAATGAAGAATTATTTGCAGTTCACTCTCCAAAACCTCTGGTTCACGTTGCTCGTAATGGGATTCCAGAGGCCAATAAGTCTCTCGGCCTTGCTTTGGATCAGTCCGAGATTGAGTACCTTGCCAATTCCTTTCCCGCAAGAGACCCTACCGATGTGGAGCTCTTCATGTTTGCCCAGGTTAACTCCGAGCATTGCCGACACAAGATATTCAACGCCGATTGGAAAATTGACAATGAGGCTAAGCCCTACTCACTGTTCAAGATGATTCGCAATACCCACAATCTAAATCCTAACTATACTATATCCGCTTATTCGGATAATGCCGCTGTGTTAGAAGGAACTGAGGCTAACTTTTATGCTCCTAATCCGAAGACTCAAGCTTACACCGCAACTCCTGAAGTTGTACATTTCCTTACCAAAGTTGAGACTCATAATCATCCCACTGCTGTTTCTCCATTTCCCGGTGCTGCTACTGGGTCGGGTGGTGAAATCAGAGACGAAGGTGCTGTAGGACGAGGTTCTCGTCCTAAGGCTGGTTTATCTGGGTTTGCTGTGTCTGATCTTTTAATTCCAAATTTCAAACAACCCTGGGAACGCGACATTGGAAAACCTGCTCATATTGCCAGCTCACTAAACATCATGCTCGAGGCTCCCATTGGCTCTGCTGCTTTTAACAATGAATTCGGTCGTCCTTGTATCACTGGTTACTTTAGAACACTTACTACTTCTGTTGTAAGCAACTCTGGCAAGCCTAAACTCAGAGGCTACCACAAGCCTATTATGATTGCTGGTGGCGTCGGTACTGTTCGTCCTCAGTTTGCTCTTAAGGATCGTAGAATTACACCGGGTGCTGCCCTTATTGTTCTTGGAGGTCCCTCTATGCTGATTGGCCTTGGGGGAGGTGCTGCATCATCCATCACCTCTGGTGAGGGTGCTGTTCATCTTGACTTTGCGTCTGTGCAGCGTGGTAACCCTGAAATGCAACGTCGAGCACAGATGGTTATTGACAGCTGTACGGCTCTAGGAAATGCTAACCCCATCCAATCTATTCATGATGTTGGTGCCGGTGGTCTCTCCAATGCTCTTACTGAGTTAGTCCATGACAATGATTTGGGTGCCCGCTTTGAGCTTAGAGATATTCCTAATGTTGAGCCTGGCATGTCCCCTATGGAGATCTGGTGCTGCGAAGCACAAGAGCGTTATGTTTTGGGTGTGGCCCCGTCAGATTTAGATACGTTTAAAGCAATTTGCGAAAGAGAACGTGCCGTTTATGCTGTAGTGGGTTATGCTACTTCTGAGCAGCGTCTAGTCCTTAATGATAGACTTCTTAACACGACACCCATTGATATGGAAATGTCGGTTTTGTTTGGGAAACCTCCTCGCCTTAGTAGAACTTCCTCTACTAAGCCTTTGAAACTCTCTCCATTTGATACCACTCTAAGATCTGAAGATGTTCTTCCAGTAGACACAATTTCTCAAGCTCTTGATCGCGTTTTAAAGCTTCCCTCGGTGGGTTCTAAGTCTTTTCTCATCACCATTGGGGATAGATCTGTTACTGGTCTGATTGCTAGAGATCAAATGGTTGGACCTTGGCAAACTCCTGTTGCTGATGTTGCTGTCACTATTGCTTCGTATGGCGTCACTCATGGTGAATCTTTCGCTATGGGTGAGCGTCCTGCATTGGCTCTTATTAGCCCTGCTGCTTCAGCGAAGATGTCAGTTGCTGAATCTCTTCTCAACTTGTATGCTTCTGATGTTAAGTCATTGGATCGTGTAAGACTTTCTGCTAACTGGATGTCTCCTGCTTCTGATGAAGGTGAGGGAGCTGCCATTTATGAAGCTGTGCAAGCTATTGGCCTGGATCTTTGCCCAGCTCTGGGTATTGCTATTCCGGTGGGTAAAGATTCTATGTCTATGAAGATGAAGTGGGACAACAAGGAAATCTCAGCTCCTTTGTCTGTTAACATTACTGCCTTTTCTCCCGTTGAAGATGTTCGCCGTACCTGGACGCCTCAGTTGCAGAGAATTCAAAGTTCGCAGCTGGTTCTTGTTGATCTTGGTCTTGGCAAGAATCGTATCGGTGGGTCCGCGTTGACTCAAGTTTACGGACAATTAGGTAATGTCGCTCCTACTGTTGATGACTCCTCTGTTTTGAAGGCTTTTTTAATCAGTCTTGAGAAACTCCACAAGACAGAAATTGTTCAGGCATATCATGACAGAAGCGACGGTGGTCTCATTGTTACTCTCGTTGAAATGGCGTTTGCTGGGCGTGTTGGTCTTGATATTTCTCTTGAAAATTCTTCTACTGACATGATCTCCACGTTGTTTTCTGAGGAACTTGGTGCTGTATTCCAGGTCAGTAATGTTGATGAGTTTGCCAAGATTCTCATAGGAGAAGGCGTTCCTGCACAAGCCATTTCAGTAGTGGCGGAGGTCACTACTCAAAAGGATCAGATTATTAACGTTAAATATAATGGTCAGAATGTCTACTCTAACAACCGTGCTGCATTGCAACAGGTTTGGGCCAGTACATCTTATAAACTTCAGAGACTGAGAGACAATCCAAAGTCTGCTGACCAAGAGTTCAGCAACATTGCTGACAACGCTGACCCTGGTCTTGCTTATAAGCTCACCTTCGACCCAATGGAAAATATTGTTGCCTCTTTGAATGCTAAACCTAAGGTAGCCATCTTGCGTGAGCAGGGTGTGAATGGACACAACGAAATGGCCTGGGCCATGCAACTTTCTGGCTTCACCCCTGTCGATGTTCATATGTCTGATTTGTTCTCTAGTCGTATCGACTTAGACGATTTTGTCGGTATTGCTGCTTGTGGTGGATTCTCGTACGGTGATGTTTTGGGTGCTGGTGCCGGTTGGGCAAAGTCGGTTTTATATCATGACGAACTGAAGCAAAAGTTTTCACACTTTTTCAACGAACGTGTTGACACTTTTGCTCTTGGTGTTTGCAATGGTTGCCAGTTCCTGTCTCGTCTGAAGTCCATCATTCCCGGGGCTGAAGATTGGCCCGCTTTTGAACGTAACCAATCTGAGCAGTATGAAGCTCGATATGTCATGGTTGAGATTGTTGATGATACTAATTCCTCAAAAGATTCTTCCATTTTCTTTTCTTCCATGCGAGGCTCCCGCTTTCCTATTGCTGTAGCTCACGGTGAGGGTCAAGCTACTTTTGAATCCCCTGAATCCTATAAGCAGTTCACGAAGGATAACCTTACTGTTGTCCGCTATGTCGATAATTATGGCAAAACCACCGAAAAGTATCCTTACAATCCTAACGGTTCACCCGCTGGTATCACTGGTATTCGCACTCCTAATGGGCGTGTTCTTGCAATGATGCCTCATCCTGAACGTGTTACTATTCTTGAATCTAACTCTTGGTATCCTGCTTCTCAAATCACAGAAGGACCTTGGTTGAGAATGTTTCGCAACGCCAGGAAATGGGTTAACTAAAAATTTCACGGCTTTTTCTTTAGTACACTTCTAAGTTTGTATCCCTTTGCTTGTCTTTCTTTTCTATATATACTGTATTTTTTTCACGTCTTTTCTTTTCAATTCCATTATCCATCAGAATGCTTCTCAAAAACATCTTCCCAATGTATAAATTGCTAGAAATATTAGTTTTTATTAATTTTAAAATAGTACTGGGTCCGGGATAAAATTGTTCATAAACTACTTTGATTCAAAAAAAAAAAAAAAAAATTAAATAAAATAGACAATTAATTTAAGCCTTGTTTTGTTCGTAGACAAGCCGACCCACTTCAAAACTGTCTCTGCGCATATTTTTGATGTGTTTGTCTTGACTATTTTCTGTTCTAACGCTGTTCTTCACAAATGTTCTTCCCTTCTGTAGG
>JAKVQY010000378.1:0-15092 GCA_030463045.1 Geotrichum macrosporum
TTGAGATGGCTGGAGATTCTTTGGTATAGAGTGGGATTTGTTGAATTGGGATCCTTGAGACATATGATACAATTGTGGGTTTTGGGACGTGGGGTTGTTGTAATATCCACATTGGGGCTTGATTGTGATCTCTGTCTAAGGCCAGGGCGCCTGGGGTAGTTGTTGTTGAACATTCAATATGATAATATTCATTCTAATGAATAAGCCGGAATAAAATAATAATACTTCATCAAATTTAATATATATCAAATATAGTCTAATAAGTTTCAAGATAAGTATGCATTCCAAGCTGATGGATGCGTTAGGTTTTTGAAAACTTTTGAACGGAGAACTCAAAATGGGCTTTAATTTCAGAGATAGTAGGGTGTTTTACAACTTAGCCAAGCGCTCACCTGAAGCTAAAGAGCGCTATACTCTTTCTCTAAGACAAATATTAACAAGATAAATTGCACTTGAATTTTCCAGCTCCTATCATTTTCTTAGTAAATCCGTTCGAATTCAGTCTCAAAATTCATGGATGAAAAAAATCAAGTTAAAGTTTTTTGAAGTATGTATTACCTACATCGGAGTATTTATTTATCATATTAACAAAATCTGTTGTTGCTTGTGTATATAAACCTTCTCTCTTAGATAGGAAACTCTTGAAACTTTGTGACACAGCTGCACAGAACGTTTCAGACGTCAAAATTGACAGATTGATATTTTGATTCATCTTTCAATTATCTCTTTATCTTTCCAACGTCAGGTTCAACGTTATGTATTCGTTCATGGATTTTGATCTTGAATAATGTTGAAATTCAGATTGATGGTCATCTGCATTATCAGAACTACTAACCCAATGACTTCTAGCTTTTGCACTGAGTTTGCATAAGGATAGTAGGCAACTCGCTTTTATTCTTGAATAGGATAATTAATTGAAGTTTCATAATAATTTATTCTTACCTATAGTCTTGCTTTACTAATTTTTTCTCTTTTCTCACTTAATTTTTTTTTTTTCAGTTTTAACAAAAAATATCTGTTATGCTCTGTGTCCCACTGGCGACTCAATATTAAGAGAAAATCTATTCTCCACTCAAATTTATTTTCCTCAAATTTAAAATGTTTATAGCTCTGTTGCATGCAGTTAAATAATCCTATCTCAAATTCAATACAAGGCAAATATAGTGTGTAAGTCACAGTAACTACTTGATCCTTGAGAGAAGTGTTAAATAATTATCTGGTGATATTAGCTTCCGGAGAAAATCAGTACGACAAGTGGAAAAATGGGCTAGGTGAATGAAGCTAGCAGCGTGATTGATATTTAAAAATTCACTGAGAGTGGAATACGATTTAAGGTCGATCCCTCGTAGACTTCTTGAGATTCATGTATAGCGCATAATTCCTTGGGCTTGATGTTTTGTTGCAAAGGTAACTATCTCTGAGTTTTCGTACCAAAAGTGAGAGGCTAATTTCAAAATTTCCATCACGAACAAAGCATGTAAAGTTGGCAAACTGCAATTAAAAAAATTGCAAACCGTTATACTTTCGTAGCCCTTATTCAAAACTATTTGATACCTAAACTTGTGAGTAGCACACACTCTAAGGCTGTTCTTCAGTTTCTCTGCGCCGCGTTTAAAACCTACATGCTTTTCATTTTTCTTAATTTCTTGCAATAAAACCGCATGGTGTAGGCAATTAATTAAAACAATATTATTTAGCAAAGGAGTGGTGTAATTTCAACCCCCTCTTCCTATAATGCAGAAGTCAGCACCTGCCGCTTAGCCCACAACATTTAATTGAAAGTTTTCTTACTCACGTTTTACCTAGGCTTAAATATTAAGATAATTCTAGGCTAAATCCTTTTTTTCATGTCTTGTAGTCTAAATCAAACTCAGACGGAACCTATACGCATTAAGGGAAAGACTCTGTAAAAGAAAAAAAAAATTATCTAATTTCATTTCAAGGAGGTTCAAAAGTTTTAACAACGTTGCAAAAAAGTTACTGCTGTTCTAGTATTATCGATAATTTTTTCTTGAAGTAATAATTTAAGATTTCAATGCTAGCGGCAGTGAACAGCTGGATGGGTTCGTACAAATATAGCCTATCGTAACTTTGAGCTGTGTCTGCAGCAGCTCCACTACTCACATATAGTGAATTAGAGCTGTGTAAGGCTTTTCCAAAAAAAATTTGAATACGAAATACAAAGTTGGCTGCTGCGTAAAACTGCTGGCGGGCAAAATATGCGGAAAAAAAACTCTAGTCATTAACTTCCTAGATTTGAATCGCTGCACGGAGCAAGTTTGTGAATATAGGTTTTAAATAGAAAATAAGACTAAATTTATCCGGCTCACTTCCAAAATATTAACAGCCATGCATAGTGCAATATTTCTAATTCTCGCCCGACTCAGGACACTCAAGGTTCCTTGTAAAGTTTTCTTGAAAAGTACGGGCCCGTGACAAAAATCGTTGACCAGCCTACGGAAATTATTTCTGATAAATTTATGCAAGACACTTCTGTTTACTGTGAGTGTTTGCTTGAGCATTGAGAAAACTGTCAACTGAAAAGGTTTCACAAATAATCTTGAGGTCGCTAGAAATTGATTTCCAGGGGTTGACTTCATGTTTTATTATCGATATATAGAATTACAAGCTTGTCATTAGTGTCCAAATCAAGTCTACATGCAATTGCTTGGAAGAATGCGATAAAGATTCAACTTACGTTTAAGCCTTTTGTTTTTAAATTTAAGAAACTAAAGCAGTATGAATAAAAATATATACTGACTGACTTTCAGCAATATAAATTATTGCAGCCAGTTTTTGATAATTTGCTCCATTACTAAGCTATGAAGTGTTTTGGCTAGGATCAACAATTTTTGAGCATATCTTCAACAGTTGAAGCATTTGTAGGGCAATTTTTGTTAATCAACTCTAAGCGAACTATCACATGAGCTAAATCTTCCAAGTCGTGCTTTTTTTTCACTTTTTTGACGCGAAACCGTTTTCATCTGCTGTCTTAGTTTCGTACTTATTCCACCGCAGGAACAAAAAAAAGCACACTCCTTCGGAAAAAGAGTAAAACTCTGGAAATGACATTATGAATAGAATGTAACATCTTTAATTCTCAGTTACTTTAAGAGTACTTTCGAGGGTTTAGGAGCATGACTCCCATATACACCTACACGCCTCTCAAACTCCAACGAAAATCCGCCCTGTTTTATCACAAAAACATAATTCTTTTCTCAAGTGGCGTAAAGAAATTACTTAAATGATCTATAATTACATAGCGGCATTACAATTATGAATAATAATCGCAGAACCATTGCGAAATGCATGACGGAAAAAGACCAAAAAGACGTAGTAAAAATACGAAGCGGCATTGTAGCCTTCCGTTGATTCAGTTCTCTCACTTGCAGCTTTGTTTTCTAACAACAAACATAGCAATATCGCAAGAGAT
Organism: Geotrichum macrosporum; assembly: GCA_030463045.1. Taxonomy (NCBI): domain Eukaryota; kingdom Fungi; phylum Ascomycota; class Dipodascomycetes; order Dipodascales; family Dipodascaceae; genus Geotrichum; species Geotrichum macrosporum. The sequence goes on from JAKVQY010000378.1 coordinate 3,434, forward strand.
GGATGCTGACCAGAGGGGATTCTGTGTCAACATGCTGATAAGTTTTATTATGGATTGAGACGAAACGTCTAAACTAGCTAGAGTTTGTCGAATCCAGAACATGTCCTCCGATATCCAGCGATATCCCCAATCTGAAGGATTGTAGTTTTCAATTTTGCGGGCATATACTATGTTTGAGTTGGGTAGCCTTTCCACCATAGAAAGTTGGGTCTCAAAAGAAAATACTTGCGAAGGAGGCGGAACTGTGATTGCTTCACATGCCTGCGTAGAAACCATGTTGAGAGCTAGCATTTGGTGCAGTGCGAGGTCCAGGCAAGGCAAAATGTAGTTGTGATAAAGAGATAAGGACGTAGGGTAGCATATAACCATCAAACCAGAGGGAAGAAGTTCTGTAAATCGGGCATGAATAATATCTTGAAATGACGGTAGGACGTGAAACGGAAGAGGATATAACGCAAAATTATAATGGACAGAATTTGGAGGAACAACCAGATGATTTGCCCGACTAGGCATGAACGCAAATGTATGATATATGCGCTCTTCAAGCTTATCGCTTGAATGCCCTAAACGTGGGGTAGCAGAATGAGCCAGTCCAGACACGGACAGAATGGGTGAGAGCGCTGGAGATTGCGATGCATGAGGTGAAGACCTAGAAGAATTGGATAGGTCTTCCGCAAATAGGGTGTTGGATGATACTGGCGTAGTTTGGCCATATGAGTAATGAGAATTCATTTGAGTATTTATTTTAAGCTCATGTGTTGGTTTTTGTGTCCTTAGGAGTGATGCCATTGCTGCAGGAGGGAATATTGAGCTCTTTGGGTAAATCGAGTAGTTAGTACCCGACTCGTGAAAATTATAAACGCCATTAAAGCAATCAAATGTGCGAGCATGTTGCTGCTCGGTGCAGTGTTGGTTACGGTAACTAAAATTCTCAGTCCTACCGTCGTTGGAGCCAATGCTATTACTTCGACTATTATAAGAAGATGAGTACTGAGAGTCGCCATCTCCAAATTCGGCCTTGATAGTTTTATGTTGAGGAATAACATGGACAACATTTGCAGTTACATCCATGAGTGACTTAAAATTGGAATCGGTACTAGCCAACTGAATATAATGTGAAATTATTTGGGGTACAAGAAAAGCGTAAGTTGACCCAAGAGATGAACAAGTAGATACAATGCTAAGCGATCCTTGCACGGAGTGGTGATACACATCCTGCTTCAAAACATGGGAAATGATATCCAAAAGTAAAGCTGAATCTGTAATGAGCACAAGCGAATGATTGTTCAAGTAAACATAGTGAGAATCTGTAGAGACAGACATGTCAACTTGAACGTCACTAGTTCCTTCAGCAAAACTGGAGTGCAATCCGTGAAGCTTAGGGGCGCCTCTAATATCGGATCTAAATGCCTCTACGAAACCAACGGACGAAGGTTGAGTGTTCATGGCAATATGAGCTAACATAAAAAAGGCTTCTGCTTGCAATCGTTAGCAAAGTTAGTGAGATCTCCTTGCAAGAAAGTAAATAGGAAAATGAGAAAAGAAAGAAGGAAAGAAAGAGGAAGAGGAAGAAATTGTCCGATCTCTTAGCATAAAAATGAAACTCTGCTAGAGGTAATAAAAATAAAAATAAAAATGAAAAAAGGAAGAAAATGAAAAAGAACTGCTTAGTTCAGATTATTTCTCCTCGAGGGATGTTGATGAAAATTCAAAAAAAGTTAAAGGCACGATATTAACTCTAACCTTAACATTGCAACAAGAAGCGTTTGAAGGCACTTTAAAAGCAAGAAAACAACAATCACGAAAACAAACATTTTATCTCTGCCTGTTTCTCTTAAGAAAATAAGATTTAGACCCAGTGGGGTCTAAGAGGAGGGAAGTAGAATTAGGTGTAGAGTGCGAAGAAATTTGAAAGCAAAATCTGAATGGTATCACAAATAGATAAGTAAGCCATCAATGTAGGTCAGGCAACGGCTGACAATACATTTTACCAACAAAGAAGAGAAAACATTATGCTACATAAGTAAGCTCTGGGTAGGGCACGAAAGTCGGTCTTTACTTTTTAATTTACTGTTGAAAGAAGAAGAAAAAAAAAGCAATACCAAACTAGTCTCAGTGAGTCGTTCAAATCTCATACCAAGGGTCAGACTTATTGCTTTCTGTATGTGTGTATTTATTTGCGATGAGTCTTATCTTCGCGCAGAGACGATCTTAGACAAGAGTATACTGTTACTAACTGACCGATTCATGCATTTCATACATTATTTCGCCGAAGAAAGTTAAAAAGGAACCATTTCAAAAGTCTACCAAAGGATGTCGAAATAGGTTTTAAAGTTTTTCCGGCGGCATTGATGGATAGCGCCCACATTATATTTCTTTAAAAACGGGAGGGACTGAAGAAATATAAGAGAAATTGACGAACAAGAAACAAACTCTTATTCTTTGTAGCTTGATTGAGTTCATCTAAACACATTTCCATGTGCCATTGTGCAAATCCAAGTTAGTTGCAATGCCCCATTCATCTCATCTCGACAAATTGTATCTATTCCACGTGTTACAACCACGCCTCGCATCAATTTTGTCAAGTCAACAATAGTTTTCCAGTAAAAACCAGAGGAGCTGCGATATGTTGGCTTTATAATAAGCTGAGCTCGGTGAGATGGCATTCCCACTTTGTCCGTTTCTCTCGTCCCTTCAATCGTCTTAGATGAATCAGTTTTTGGGTCATTTGTCCGTCGGTATTGTACTACGCGTTTTAGAACGCAAATGACAACAATAATTGGATCTAATAAGAGTGCAAAAAGGCTGTCCGCTGAGAGCCGAGACATTATACTCCCGGACCCGGGTAAACGTGATTCTAGCTACCCATTCCCAACGGAAAAAGGCTGTGGAAATAAAGTTACTGCCTTCAAAATGCTCAGCCTATATTAGAATTGAAAGCGAACGTCGACTGGACCCAATTGTTCTGTCCCATGATCTATTCTAACTTCTTTCATCGGTCTCCAAATTCGGTACGGTAAATGCTTTAGACTGCATGGAAAAGAAGACTAATTTAGAAGAAGTGCAGAGGGTTCATGTAAAGTGTTGAATTCCATCTCTGGTATTATGCGAAGTTTTCTTGGGCTAGTTTTGATTCCTGCATAGAAAGCATTGATCGCACAAATCAAATTCCAATATTCCAAATAGAACCTGCTACACCTCAGGCATTAAATAGAATCCAAGAGAACTTCTTCGCCAATACGGTACTTCGGAAGGTGAACCCTTGTTGGAAAAAAACTTAGCCTCCACGTAGGGTCACAGATTTAAGGCGTCTCATGTACTATTCTAAAAATTGGCCTGACAGGGATTTCGCATTGATCCTACAGACAGCACAATCATCACCTAAATGAAACTTAAAATTTGTACTCAAACAACCTTGTTGGAGTTGAGAGAAGCTAACCAGGTAAATAACCACCGTCGATTTCGTAATCAATCGTTGAGTGGAACTTTCCATTTTTTAAGAGGGACAAACAGTACGACCTGGAATAATTGTCTAGTAGTATTTGCATTTCTTCATCTCAAATCATCCTCAGTCAAGCTCTATCGGCAAACTCCATCTCTATTAGTGATTGTCAATTAGTATTCAAGAGCCAATTGTAAGCATATTATAAGAAAACAATCACAATTTGTGGGTACAGAAATAAAATTTGACAAAAGCAAAAGGCAAAACTCTTTTATTCTTAAAAATACTCATTAGCATCCAGTTCTGATAGTAGCTATTTTTTTTTTTTTGGCCCCATTTTCCACATCACTGGAGTTATTAGGGATCAAGAGTGACTGAAACCAAAAGTAATCTAGATCAGGTCATCTAGTGATCTTTTTGAATCCTCTTTGATGAGGTCAAACATTCCCTATTTTCCGTTAGTTCTTTGAAGCTACTATGATTAGGTGTATGAAAATAAAAACTAACTTGTGGCATAATTGGGTTGGTGGTACCTGGCTCAACAACGTATCTGAAAGGCATTTCGGTAGACTCGTGCTTATTGAACTTGAGCTCGGGATAATCCACATACTCAATATCAGATAACTTTTCTAATCTAAGTGTTAAAACGAGAAGAATTTGAAGAAATTCTCCTACTTACTGTTCTCAGTGCAAATAATCTTGGTTACGCGAACCGCAGTATCTGTAGTCATCTGCTTCTTGCCCAAAGAACGACTAGTGTAGCCATACTTTCGTAATTCTCCAGTACGATCGCGAGGGGGGTGATCACCAAGAATTCCCCCAAACAAGAACCAGTCAAACTTATCGGCATCCTCAGGAGTAAGCTCTACAGTGGCAGCAGGATCAAGCAAGCACACGCGCGTATTGTCTTCAACAAATGAATCATCTACTTCTTTGAACTTGTTGATATCGGTATGTGTCCACTGAAGTCCAGCATCAACAAACTCCTGGGGAAGATCGGATTCTTTGACATCCTTAGGAACAGAACTAAGATAAAAATTGTTCTTTCCAACGTCTCGCTGAATCTGAAGATACTCTAGTTTAACCCAGTCTGAGAACTCGGGTTCCATGTGCTCAATGACATATTTCTGTTGTTTGGCAGCCATATTTGATGTTGATAAAGTCGAAGTTAAAGTTGAAAATTTTTAATTTTGGTCCGGCTAGTATTGGGAGAAGAAATTCTCTGGAAAGCCTTACAGTCAATGTGATGATAACCGGAATGTGGAATCAAAAAGCCAACCATAGTAGAGATGAACATGTATATTTGACCTGATAAGTTCGTTTATTTTCATCGTTTTCTAACGCTAAGTGCTCATGTATGGAATATTTTTTAACCTAATACAGCTGGTTGTCAATAACAAACTACCAACACGTTCGACGAATTACAGGTAGTCCATATTTTAATTGAATGATATGCGTTGAAATTATAACTAATTCTTACCAAGTATTACAGAAAAAATACAATTGTCGAAGGTTGAATCGAATCTTAGTGAAGGCGAGAAATATCCAGGGATACATTGTAGAGTTATCGTAGCCAATTTAACTACCAAGTTCATAGGAGGCAGCGCACAATAAATGTTTCGATCCAGTCCTGTTTCTTGTTGTGAGCTTTTTCTTGAAATCCTGGAGCCAAGCTTTTTGATTTCCAGACTTTGTTTCAACATGTTGGTTCAGGATCCAAATATACCGTAATTTTAAGACCGCGTACACCTCAGCATGTATTTTTCTCAAAATTTCTACCGATTTTTTTTCACTTTCTCCACCCAACCAGAGCGAGAGTAGTTCGACGCAGTCTCTTCTACACATCATGGCATCCTCTTTACGGTCAGCAGTGCTGCCTCGATGGGCTCAGCTATGCACTAGTAGCAGTATCAGTGCCACCGGCATGCGTGCCTTCTCAACAACTTCTTTGCGGTTACAGAGTGGCATTATTCCTTACTCGTCGGAACAGCAAAAAGTTGTCGCTAAACTGAATTCCAGCGACATTGCATCGTCTACACAGCAAGACATGATTAACATTAACTCGCCTGAGCACTTGTATCCTGGGTTTGCTCGTCTGCGAGTGATTCCAAAGGATAAGGCTTTTTACATGGCCAACCCTCCTCACGAAGAAAACATGCGCAAGCTTAATGATCTATTGAGAACACATATTAATCTTCCTACAGTCACTCGCGAGGAAGCTTCGCCAGTTTCATGGTCTACTTTTGGCGAGTACTCTGCAGTTGGTGGTGGAACTCGTCTTAAGCCTATCCAGTACAAGTCTCTCATCAAGGTCCTTAATAGATTGTCGCTTATTGATCCCCAGCTTATGCCTAGCACTGTGTGGGACGCAATTGCTCCATTCATTAAGGATCGTGCTTCTAAAGGCTCATCTATTCTCAACAAGACTCTCGATGAGTTTGGCCGTGCTGCGACTGTGGGCCGAAGGAAGGCATCGAGCGCGAGACTTTACATGACCAATAACACTAACGAAATTAAAGGTCAGATTCTAGTCAACGGTAAGCCCATTAACGAATATTTTCCTCGCTTGGCCCATCGTGCTGAATTGCTTTATCCCTTAAAAGTGGTTGAAGCTGTTGGTGACTATAATATTTTCGCAACTGTTAAAGGTGGTGGTAACACCGGCCAGTCAGGCGCCATTGCCCTAGCCATTGCTCGTGCTTTGGTTGTACATAATCCATTACTCAAGCCTAGGTTACACAAGGCTGGATGCCTTACTAGGGATAGTAGATCCGTCGAAAGAAAGAAGCCTGGTAAACCCAAGGCCAGAAAGTCCTACACCTGGGTCAAGCGTTAAAGAAACTGGTGTATTGTCTATACTACTTGAGTTTCTTTTTATATCTAATGAGAAGAGTTATTTGTAAATAAAGATAGTAATGTATCGTTTTGTTTTGTCGAATCGAATTTTTGAATTGTTACCAGTATATATGATACGTTCTTAAGCTCCATAAAATTGTACTTTTTTTTTCATTTTCACATCCCAACTCTGAAATCTGACATTTTAACGGCAGACAGTATGACAAATTTATCTCTTCAGCAACGGCTGTTTCTGGCAAAATACAAGAGTAACTTGAAACCCTTTCAATACTCTGCCATTCAAACTCTGAATACACAACATGAATGGGGACGTTCTTCTCGTTATGCTAGCTCTACTGTTACCAGCGAACCGATCTCAGTAACTGCAAAACCTCAACAACGACGCCGCCAGATCTCATCACATCTCAACCTTGAATATGTATGCTTATATCATGTAAACTCCGTTTTACAAAAGTTCATTTATTTAAATGATCTTGTACTAACACCATGATTTAGTTCATTGAAACTGCAAAATCAAAGCAACTATGGAGATTCATAGTACGAGCTACTTACCGTAAGTTTAGCCAAGTCTAGAAATCATACGACAGAACATTCGTTCATGGACATACGTATATATGTTCTTTTCCTATGTGATTGCTAATTCTAACACTTTAATATTTGTACTTCCTTGGTTCCATAGGTTTACCTTCAGCATCTCAAAGACAGGAACTTTTGACTTGGGCCCGAACTGATTTTGAAAGACACAGAAATGAAACTGATATAGTAGGTTTTTGGTTTTAACACTAATCTTTATTCTATGCTAACCGAAATATTTTCATTTTTAATTTTATCAGCAAAAAATCAAGTATTTGGTATCTAGAGGGACTAAGGACGTCAATGACATGGCCAAGTATTTGGATTTACCGACTGTGGATTTCAGTCAAAAGCAGCGATAATTGCAAAAAGTGAGCCATAGAAGTGGTCATAAATGGCGAGCGAGACTAATTGAAATGAAGGAAAAAAATAAAAATAAAAAGCTTTTTAAAATTCACAAAAACTGATTTTTACACAAAATGCAAATTAAAATACAAATATACAAGAACCAATACGAAATGAACAATGTTCTTCCTTTTAAAACGAACCCTTTACTGCAAAAGCTCATCTCTAAAATGCTTTTGGTTGTTCATTCCAGTCTTTCTGTAATCTCGGCGATGCGAAGTATTCTCAACCTTCTTCATCTGTTTCCAGGCTCTCTTTTGAGCACGCTCCTCAACCATGTTGCGAGGTCTCAACAGACCATTAGCACGAGAGTCGACTGCTAGTACAGTTCCTTGACCCTCGCGGTCGTTTTCAGGTCTGAATTTTTGTTTGTAGTACCGCGCCATTGATCGATGTCCAACACGCAGGTTGCCAATGGCAAGTTCCATACCAGTACTATCAACATAAGCAGCATCTTGCTCGTAGTACTCTTCCTCCACATCTTCATCATTGCCTTCTCCATCGTCGGATTCATCTTCCCAGTCTTCTTCTTCTTCACCCGTTGCGGCTGATGAGACCTTGGAAGGTCGTACACGGGACTTGTAAGATTTTGTAAAGTCGTAGTATTCTGAAATTTCCAGCTTGTCTTCAACACTTTCGTAAGGAATCTTGATGTGACTCTTGGCAATCATATGTGCTCGTATACTCTCGAGACTTCTACCTTCAAAGCCACAGTATAGACACATGTTTCCAAGCCCAACCTTCTCTCCAAGATAAGTCATCAAGCCAGTTATGTCCACAAGATAATCCTTTTCTGGAATGAACAGACCATATGCTTTCCATAAATGCTCGGCATTTTCTTCAATTGTGTCAAATTCCTTGCCGGTAATAAAACAGCAGTTTGGTGGTATAGGCTTGCTTCGAGCAAGTCTCTTTTTAAGCTCACGATCAACTTCGTCCTCTTCAACAGTTTCAGTTTCAATTTTGCTTGCAGTTTCGAAGTTTAATCCAGAATCAATGTCGCTGAAAGACCCACGTTGGCTCTCAGTATCAGAATCTCCTCCATTTGCTACCAGCGGCTCATCGGCTGTAGACTCGCCACTCTCGCTGACAGGATTTCCAAGAGAAAAGCTCGATGACACAACACTTTCTGCTACAGGGCTTGAAGATCTGGCTCTAGGATCGTTTCTGCGTTTTTCAGCAGCCTCTTCAGCAGCCTGGTTGGACGCCAGACGGCGTTGTAAACGCTCTTCACGCTTCTTGTCCTTCTTGGTAGCTTGTCGCTGACCAGATCCTCGGCCCTTTCTGCCTTCGTTCATGGCCTCTGCCTGTTCCTCCTGAGCCTGCTGCTGAAGGATCTTTTCAACAAACACCTCGGAAGAAATAGGTGGCAATGAAGCTACTCTTCGCTTCAAATTGTATCGATGCCAGTCGGTCTTCATATGAAGCCGTTGTAGATCGGCTGTAGGAAACGAAAGACCACATGTGTTGCAAGTAAAGAAAGGCACGCCAGTGCTTGACACTCCTCGGGAAATGGATATCTCCATGATTGTAAATAAAAGTTGGAATTAAAATTGACGGGTAGGCGGATATTGCAAACGATTGCAAAAAAAAAAAGGATTATATTATAATTTTTTTAATTTCCAATTAAATATAAATATAATTATATTTTGCTTTTCCCAAGCTGAAAACTTTTCCTCCCAATATTTGGTAATCGGGGTTAGGAATGTTCATACAGTCATGGTGACTGGCAAAGACTTTGCCTCTCTAGTTTTGTCTAGTCTTTGCTAGAAGAAATAGTGGAAGAAATCGTCTTTAATTCGTGAGGATGTATATTCATAGGATTTGAAATAAGGAGGGACACTAAAGTCTAGTTTACAAGCCCTACAAAAGTACTGAGATTACAAAGGTCAGTTACGAGCACAGATTCATGAACCTTTTCAACAACTTTTTCTATTGCTTAGAAACACACATTAATATACATTCTCATTAAAATAAACAAGGCATGAATTGTGATAGGCCTATCGGTACTTGACGAAACCAATATCGGCAGCCTTTTCTCTGAAAGACTGTCTGCAGATGTTAAGACCATACTTGCGGATAACAGCGTTGCGGGAAGCAGTGATACGGCTAGAAATAAAAATTTAATAATCTGAAACCAAGAGCCAAGCAATATCAATACGACTTACCACTGACGGGAGCCCTTTCCGTATTTTCTGGGGTGGGAGTACCAAACGTTCTCGTGAGCCATTGTGTCTAATACAGGTGTGTTAACACATGGCAACGGGGAGTCAAACAAAACTTGAGAAAATCATCAAGAAAGAACAGAAAAAATTATCGCGCTGTTAGAAAGAGGCAAAATGGGTCGCTGGCTGTGTTCACAATCGCATCCTTTAATGCATTCTGAAGGTCATGTCGTGGTAGTTCTGTCGCAGTAATGTATAGCCCATGCCCACTTTTTGCACAGCAAGACAATATAATTCTTCTCCTTCAATAACAATTTTCTAGTGTTTCGAGCAAACAAAGTTTCCAACTTACCTTTAGAATCTGAAGGTCGAACAGGTGAGTCTTGTTGGTGATCGAAAGCAGCAAGGTGAAAAAAAAGAAGCGGTGATTTTTTTTTTACAAACCTGGTGGTGGAAACAGGTAAGAAAACATAACATTCCTATTTGGGAAACACTTAAAAAGGAAATTGGCGTCACATTTATGACACATTAATTTATAATAAAATTGTAACTAAATTACGTAATTGATAAAATTTGTTTTCGCGACATAAACTTTGTGATAACATTTTGAAAAAGGCGTCTTATTATTTTGCTTTTATTTTTTATTTTTTTCATGTACTTTTCAAGTCATCCTCCTATTCTAATTACTCATGAAGCGACGATAGGACAGAACTGGGCTCAGTGGGGATATTTCAACGATCCATTGAGCAAGTCGGTTTGGTCAAGTAGTTTGCCAGTTTCATCTTTAGATTCAGTTCTGAGCTTTGTACCATGCTGTAACTTTTTCCCTTGTTGGTCAGTGTGCTAAAGAGGAAGAGTACTTTTGTGATGGAATGGATGAGAAACCGCCGATAGCCAATATCATCATTAGTATCATAATTATAACTGTTCAGCAAATCCCATGGTGCTGTTCTCGTGAAACAGGGTCAAAGGACAGCATAAAGAGTACTTGTTGGCGTTGACATCTCACTATGCTGTATCAAACTTGCAAATCCACAGCATTTTTTCAACTGTGTTCAATGCGTGGGTCATCTCGGCAGATAGTACTTTCTTGCTAAATGGGCCAAATGGGCAAGCCTGTTCATGCTGCAACGTTTTATGGCGATGATCGTCCTCCTCGCTATGGCCGAATCGTCGGTACCCATACCAGAAAAGCCCATGGATCTGGCTCTGCATGAACCCCTGTTCCTGCCTTTGCAACTGAGTAACCAGCTAAAATCACTTTTATAAAAGGAGCACAGCAGTTCACGGTCGGAGCAACTTTATAACATTTGGCTCGGCCAATGGAGCGAATTTAGTTTATTATGGTGAGTCGAAAAATTTCCAGGAAGATTTTTGAAAGCTGTATGCTCTGTGGGTCGAAATCGGTTCGAGTCGACACTATTATACTGCTTGTTCCTCCCGTCTAAGTTTGGATGAAATCGGTTGTCGGCCCATCAAAAAGATGAAAAAGGCTACTGCTAGTTTCTGCACAAGGCCTTGTTTTAATATTGCCAAAAAGGTTTACGGGGTATTGCGAAGGAGGACTCTGTCAGCCGAAAGCTTAAGCTAACTAGGATCAACATTGTGGGATTCAGCTTGTTGCTGTTCCTGCTGTACATCAGTACTCGAAGATGGTGAAACCGACTGAATCTGATATCGGGTCCAGTCCTGCGTGTTTTCGCGAGCTTGAAGATTCTCCACTCTTTCTACTGCTACCTGCGCAGAGAATCACATTAACCAACATTGTTCCCACCGCCAGCTCTGCTTGGACTGGTTCCGAATAGCAAAACCGACGGTGAACCGAATCCGAATCTTTTTCCGACCAGCTAAAGCTAGTACGTTAACTGGGTTAGGGAAGAAAGTTTTGTGCGGCAGAGCCTCTTGATGCCGTGCCACACCAAATACGGAATCCACCGTCATTATAGTTTCTTTCTTCCCTGGGCCTTTTTTTATTTTATTATTTTATTTTATTTTATTGACCGAAAACAAAAAAAAAAAAGATGCTTTACCAGTCGTTAAATATCAAAAAATTTCATGTTTTTTTTTTTTTTTTTTTTTTTTTTTCTTTTCCCCCCCTTCTTTTCTTTTCCTTAAACTTGTTTTTTTAACACCCAACCCCCACCCTTTTTTATTTTACCTCCAAAAAAAACCCTTTAAAATATTACTGGGCACCCTTCAAAGAAAATTTCCAACCCCC
>JAKVQY010000379.1:0-15069 GCA_030463045.1 Geotrichum macrosporum
CACCACCATCTTACCCGGCTTCTTCCTTCCTACAACTACTCTTTCGAATAGTACTCCCTCAATTTACAAATCAGCCAACAAAAGCTTAATCTCAGCAGATCGTAACAACAAGGCTACTCTACTGCTTACAATACTCCGTTGTACATTCCCGTAAAGAAAACTGATAGTTCAGGCCACGAAAAGTAGAAAATAATAATAAAAATAAAAAGGACGTCTTTGAGGTCAACTCCTGAGGCCAACTCCTGAGGCATTGTATGAAATACGCAAATTTACTGACCACTCTTAAAGCGCTTGAAGTAAATCCATTCTTATTCAATGGCTGTAATTGACTTTTGAGCAGTATTGGTAACTAGTCTAAATTCCAAAGACAGTCTGAGTGTACTATATAATATTATTATATTATGAACCCATGGGGGTCCTTGAGCTACCGAAAAAACCCAAAAATGTCAGCCATCAAAATGTCTTATCAAGGTCTTATCATTGTAAAATAAAAACACATCAACTGAGAACCCTGACTTTAGATGGGCCAGTCACTAGATTATTTTCTAATCAAGCAGTGGTTATCAACTCTTTTGAAAGAAATGAATATTAAAACACAATAAGGACCTGAATCGGCACCAGATCAAAAGCAGGAAATGCTACGGGCAACAGAAATCCTTATTTTTTTTTATTGAAAGCATTGAAGCCCACTTCAAACTAAACTAGAAATTCAACGAAAGATATTAAAAAATAAAAATAAAAACAAGTATCGTTATCATAAATCAAAAATTATTCTGGTACACACAATGTCATAAAATAGTGGAAGTAGTAGTAGTTCCTTTTTTTTTTCGGAGAGATAATATTTGCTGGTAGCTGACAAGCTATATTTCTCGTTGTAGCAAATCAGATTCTTCGCCATCTTCCGTAGAAAGTCCTTCGCATTGCCTGTTGTGAATATGTTCTTCCACCCACTTTTCATTACTGTCAAATTTCATTCCACATCCACTGCACATACCTGAAACTTTTCCACGATGTTCACTTCGTGTGCCCGCAGGATACATGAAATGACGCGCTTTCAGGTGTGTTTTGTAAGTATCGCGCCGTGAGAATCCCCCGGAAGGGTGGCACGGTGTCTTTTCACTACTGTCAAAGAAAGGGCATGTGTAAGCCTTTTTAGTGGCATGCTTCTTCATGTGGCGTGTCAGATACCCTCTAATGCGAAACGATGAAGTACAATGAGGGCACCGAAATGGCAAATTGGCTTTAGGCGTAATGACAGAAGTATTAATGTTGTTGATGTTAGATACATGTTGCTCTGAGGGACTGGCAATGTCCGACACGGGTGATGGAAGCTCTTGGTCCATATTGCCGTGATAAAGTAGTCCATATTGCTCCTCTGGTTGTTGGTGTTGGACGTAGAATTGTTCCGGCGTTGGGATTTCGTATTCCATAATGTTTCCGGGAGCCAGAACTGTCTTGCTCAACTCTACTAAAGCCTTATCTCTACTCTCAGAATTTGCTCGGGAATGAGAAGCTGGGTACACCCCGGTAGGCATCATTTGTGAGGGCAAAGAAATAGCATCTGCAAAAAGGCCATTGTTTGTCTCGCTAAAAAAGCTGGCATTTGAAAGATCCACCGAGGCATCAGTAAATGTTACGGGGAAATTTTGGGATTCATCTGGCGACGACGCATATACATTCTGAGGAGTCAAATCAGGAGGGGTATTGCATTTGTAGTTGCTGTAGTTTAAAGCTGACAGCTCTGGTTGATGAGACGGAAATGGAGGCTCCAGGGCATTGATGTCGAAATTTAATCCCTCGAAGAAAACATTTTGAGCAGAGAGGCTATCTAGTAAAGGAGACGAAGTAGACGAAGTAGAGCTTGAAGAAAAATTCACCGGAGATTCGACATTTCTCTTGGTCATGCTAAATTGATTTCCAGCAAACGGGAGTTCTTCCAACGAAGTCAAATCCCAAGATAACATTCCAGATTCATCGTGCACAGGCACATAAGCTAGTTTATCTGTAGTGGAGCATGATACAATGGTATCTTTTGTAGCTGTAATGTCTTCATATACAATATCCGGGAACAAAGATGAACTTTTCATGTCATTTTTGTTTTTTGAATTGCGCGGTAATTTCTCAGCGCGCTTTTCTCGTTTAGTTTCCATAGCGGGGTCGAGTTCTGAATACAGAGACTTTACTAATCTGTGAATCGCTGTACCACTTGTGAAATAGATGGCGGCAGCAGCGAGCGACATTGCTGATATTTGAACAAGAGATGATGTGAGGTTTTCATTGGAAAAGGTTTTTGTCACGAAGGAAAGCATTTTTGAAATGTTATAGCTGGCGAGAATACCGATCAAAGATATTGCAAGAACCTATAAATGTTCTGTAGTCCATGAAAATATTTACGCAGGATTATAATGGAGAGAAAGAGGTGAAAAAAGAGAGAAAAGAAGGAAAGAGGAGAAGAAGGAGAAGAAGAAAAGAAAAAAAAAAAAAGTACAACTCAAATCATAAATATAGAAAGTCTTGAAATACAAGTCTTTTATAAAAAAAGGATTGATGATTCAAATAAAAAAAAAGTCAAATAAAAAATAAAAAAATCTCAAAAAGCAAAAATGAAGAGGAGCCAACAGCGCTCAAAAAAAGCTACTTATGCAATATGGGAACAGCAAATCCAGTATGAGTGCGTCTGGTAATTTATGTCTCTAGGTTGGGGCGCTGAAGTACTAATGAAATTGCCCAAAAGAACTTTATATGTTGATAAAATACCCAAAACAGAAAATCAACTGGAAAATCAAGTAAATTAGCGTGAGACCAAATTGAATGATAGTTCGAAAATGAATAAAGAAGTAAAAATAAAATAAAAGAAAATAAAAGAAAAAAAAAGAAAAAAAAATAAAAAAGATTTGTCTGCAGTTTGATCAATGACCAAGATCTCTAGCTTAAAAAGTGATTAAGTTGCTGATAGCAGGACAGGCGTTGTAGTGAAACGTGAAGCAGAAACGCTTCTGAATGGCTTATAATGTCTTATAAGAGGAGGAGCGTTTAAAATGACAATTCGAACATTTCAGAGTATATAGCAGCGTTAACTTTCATCTCATTGCAATACCTGCTAAGCTGTTAGGATTCTAATCGTAAGAGTTTATTTGTCATTTCACTGATACGTTCTGCAGAATATTTGGAGAGCAACTGCGAGGAGAACCGGAAGTCTGACTGCTGTTCATACTCTTTTAAGGATAAGCTCCATGCATAAAACTGGTCAAACTTGCAAAATTACTGGATATTTGTTTATAGTCTAGAATAGTGTGTGATTATTTCACGCCCCCGAGTATGATTCTCATCGAGTAACCCGGTCCTGAAGTTTTGGAATCAAATACCCGCACTTAAGCTCACTCACACACACTCTACGTTCCTACGACTCACAGCTGCCGCGAATTCGAAGCAGAGTGAGAAGAGCTTCATATGGCAAGATTATGTCGGTTTATCAGTTCACTGCTAACTGGTTGACACACCATTACCGAACTATTGGCACTTTCCTAGTCTGTGTTTTCCGTTGCCCTTTTACATTTTAGTCAAGTCTAGTCCAGTTTAGCTTTTTGTTTTCTCCGTCGGTGAAGATTGTGCATTCTGGTATACAAACAGATTGCCGCTGATACTACTTGGACAATACCGAAGGCAAACTGCCTGCGTTGGAGCGCGCTATTGGAGAAGGACTATGGTTTGTTTGCCAAGTCTTGGAATATGCATTCGTAACAAGTTAAACCACAAGTGAAAGGAATATCTTCAAATTTGAACCCCATAATGGGTGCGACTTGTCATAGGATTGTGACCGGAATGAGTTTGTTCTAGCAACTATGGTCCTACATGCCTAATCAAATGAGCGACTTGGCAACATTAAATAGCTTGCACTGCACCCCCTCATAGATTAGTCCATGGGTCCGTCAACATACATCTATTATCTGTTATCGGAAGTACTATAGAGCCCCGAATCATTGCAAGTGATTCCGCTGACATCTGATCTCTTTATCGTATCTCATTGTATCGTTTACCAATATTTGACGTTCAGCAATGACTAAATAACACAACACTAATATTCAAAATAACCACCTTGCCTTTTCTAATTGTAATACCAATTTTTCTTTGATATATATTAAATTTAAGAAAATTTCATTATATTGGCTTCTATGGATTTGGAATCCTTCACAGCCTTTGCGTTCAAAGGTTTATATGACATTGTTTCTCCAGCTTTTCGTTTCTCAAATCACGTAATGATTACACATGATTAATAAGCATTATAAAAATAGGGTAACGTGGAGCTGTCCCCAAGCACAGTCCAATTTGGTCAAGTCTTGCGTCGCGCAACCACCTCTTCCATCTGCTACACTATCGCTGTTTGTTCATTTTCGACCCTTGTAATCCACGCTCCTACGAAAACCTCAAACCCCAACGAACCGCCCATAATGAAGCCTGTTGTTTCTGTGAGTTATTACCACTGCCTACAATTCACTGTTGTCTAATAACATGAAGCCACTTGGAGCCTACTTCTGTACAGGCATTTCAGCTTTTGGCATCGTCATTCTTTCTGCTCTCGGTGGATTGTTTTACGTGGGCCATGAGTCCATGGTGGGTAGCATTACTGATCCAGAGGACGGTAAAGCAGTTGCAAAAACTCTTTTTGGCGCTGTATTTGTGTATATCTTGTTTTTCCTCTTCTGCGGATGTCAAATCTTTACTATTAGAAGGCAAAATCGAATCCGACTTTAATCAACCTACGTTTCGAACATACTCCATACATCATATCCTTTCCTTGAACGTTCATTGCATGTAATTAATTTTTATGCTGTTAATATTTATATATACAATTTTCAGTCTCGAGCTGTTTTCCAAGTTTATCTGAAAAGCTCGTTGTAAACCCGTTGTGCATGTTCAACTACTAACGGATAATCCTCGAGCAATAGTGAAAACTTGGCGTCAGCAGAGTCTCGATTTAGCATGGAATAAACATAGGAAAACAACAAAACATCTAAGGGACCTAGACCACTCTCTGTAACGTCTTCGTTTCCCTCGTCGTTCTCTTGACCGATCCCTAGAAACTGCTTTCCTTCTTGCAATAACTTGATGTGGAAAACATTCAAGCATTCTCTTGCACGAGTTTTTATCTCCTCAATGATTCTTTGGCCATGCTTGGTGTCTCGGAAAAACTCTACAATACTGCTACTGCTGTTATTGCTATTCCACTGACTTTTTAAAAGCTGAAAAAGCCCTGTTCCCAAACGCGCACTCGTACTTCGACTGACCACCGAATCAATAATCGCTGGATATCGAGGTCTGAGTTCTTCAATGACCTCTATCGTCCAACTGTCTTGAAGGTATTGCTCCACTATTTGAGGCACTTTTTGGATTCGGTAAGGACCTTCGCCAAAAACAACTTGTCGTAGCTTATCGTCAAGTAAAGCTGTTACGAGCCAGGCGTCTCGTAACGTAGATGTAATCAAAGCTCGGTGCATCGCTGGAAGGCCCTGCACAGGCGCAAGCAAATTATTTCGAATTGACTGAACTGACGAATACAATGTTCGCTTATTGCCCTTACTTCCTGAGAGATCAACCAAGTAGGGTAGTTTGCTAGTAGATCCAGGCGAGCTATGTGCAGAAACCACCTTAACTTGCAAATTCTGATCTAAGTTCTTTAATTTCAATAGGCCCTGAACCTCCAATCCCTCTGGGTCTGTCGCCAGTCTGTCGTTAACATCACGGTTATACACATGGAGAATTAGTTTACGTTGTGATCCGGTTTTATTCTCAATTTCTTTCTCGTTCCATGAGGATACCACAGAATCGGGAATTTTTGCCGATGGGTTTAATAATAATGGAAACTGGTCGAATATCATTCGAATACTCTCCGGTACTGTTAACCATGATTTAGACGACATTTTTTTTTCAGACGGTATTTTCAAGAAACGAAGCGTTACGGAAGAAAAAATGGATGGTAAGTTAATTAAAACCCTTACCTCAACATGGGCGAATCAAAACTAATTTCGAAGAGCCATCTTTCTCCATATCGACCCCGGAACAATGCTTAGAACAGGTAGACATAGTGTAAGAATTGTGAGGGCATATGCTTTTTTGCCATCTCGCTCTTATTCTGCGTTGACAATTACGGATCCTCTTGTTATATATGAAAATAAAATTGCGAATGGCACACTCTTGTGGGATGAAGCTCAGCACAGAGCAGCTATCGAGTTAGTACATTGTTTCATGAAAAATATAAACAAAAACTGATTATTTTGGTTACAGATTACAAAAGCTGTATAACAGACTGAAAGACTATAATCCCCCGACGAACTTTCGAAAAAAGATTCGGGACCTTTCACTTGCTCTAGATGTATGCGAATTCGGCTATTTCCCAAGGCAATTTCATTAACTTGATGGAATTTATAGGAACATGAGCGACAGCAACAGCTTGACGATAAATTAGATTCGGAGAAAGACCGCAAGGCTTGGTATATGGCAAATGAAGAGAGTCGAGAGCTAATCAAGCAACTGTCTGCTGAAGAAGAATTATTAAACTTCGATTCACCTCAGGGTTTACTAGTAAGTTATACCCGGAGCTGTAACAATTATCGTTACTAACTGTTGGTATAGTTTCACGGTGAAGTGTAGGTGCATCCCGTAATTCTGCTTTTTTTTTTTCAACTAACATCTCTTCCAAGGGGATGTGGAAAATCCATGCTCATGGATCTCTTTGCAGATTCGCTGCCTCATGTTTCCAAAAAGCGCTGGCATTACAACAACTTCATGTTATCTATTTATGGTCATATTCATCAAATTTCAGAGAAACGTCGAAATTCAGGTACGGCCGGGTCCAAACTCCGCTTGGAAAACGACTATATTTTGCTCGAGCTTGCTGAAAAAATGATTGACCGAAATACTGTTCTGCTTCTTGATGAATTCATGCTTCCTGACATGTTAGTATACTAAGCATTTTTTTGTTAGAGGTTCGTTTTATTGATGATATATAGTGCCGCCGCCAAAATTGTACAAACTCTGTTTGTATTTTTCTTCAAACTAGGTGGAGTACTGGTAGCTACATCTAACAGACTTCCGGAAGGTATGCATCTTTGCTGTCTAATATTAGCGTTCTAACAAGAGAATTTTAAATCTTTTAGAGCTCTATGCAACGGATTTTCGCAGAGCTCAGTTTGCTACATTTTTTCGTATCTTGCAAGCTAGATGTGTTTCACATGATATGAGAAGCGTCAACGACTACCGCGAAATTTTGTCTGATCCCGCGAACGCAAAAAGATTACTGGTAAATACTAAGGAAAGTGCTAGTGGTACACCTAAAATTCCCGCTATTGCCTTTTATCATGTCAAAAACAATGCAGAAGAAGAAATTGCTTCTCAAGATAAATGGGTAGCTGCTATCCAAGAATTAACCGAAAAGGATCAATTTTTAACCCAAAGGCCTGACAGTATAACAGTTTATGGGCGAAAGGTCATTGTCCCATGGCAACACAATGGAACTGCCTACTTTGATTTTGAAGACATTTGTGGAACCCCATTAGCAGCAGCAGACTACATTTCGCTGGCGTCAAAGTACCATACAATCATAGTTGACAATGTACCGGCTCTAAAGATTACACAGAAAAATGAAGCACGAAGACTTATCACTTTGCTTGACGCATTGTACGAATGCAGATGTAGGCTAGTGATTCGCGCAGAGGCACTACCTGACGATTTATTCTTTGCAGATGTCAGGCATCAGATTCAAGAAGAAGAAGCAGCTCAAGCACTTGACCAGGAAATGTTTTCAGAAGTACATCAAGATCTTTCATCCCCCTTCAGACCAAACGTATCATCTTACCAAGATAATGATCGGAAAACTACACCGGAGAAGGAGCATAAACAACAGCACAACCCAGGCTTTCCTATTAACAATAACGACGAATCCACTATTTCTGAGGACCCCTCAAACAAATTCTTCCCACCCACACCTGCAGCTCCGCCAACCCGACAAGATTTTACTAAAATTTCAGCATTCACGGGTGAAGATGAAAGATTTGCATATAAACGAGCTGTTTCTCGACTTAAAGAAATGACAGGATCAGCTCGCTGGGTGCAAGAAGGGGGATTTGATTGGCAACCTGTTGATAAAGCTTCGAGACCCTGGGAAACATTTCCGTCGGATGAAGATGCCAAGGAACGATACTTGGACTCGCTGGTGCCGCAAGTAAAAAGGGAAAAAATCCAAGAGGCCACAGAAGGTCAGACCGATTCGCAATTGAGACGACGGACTGATCGCCCCCCTAAGTTTGGTGCCGCCCATTTCTGGGGAATGGTAGAATGGGGTCCAGGGAAAAGAATTAAAGATAAGCATGCCAAGAAATGGATAAGGGGAACTGACATTTACAAGAAGTGATAGTGACGGTTCTCGCATTTGGATGAGAAAAAACTAATACTTTTTCAACTATATATGTACAATACATTTGTGGAATTAAAGATGACGGTTCATATATACTTTCTTTAAGATTTAGGAAATCTGCACAATAGTTTGTTAGCAAAAAAAATGTCAAGATAAAGAAAATAAAGAAAAACGTAGACTTGAAAAATACTCACTTTAGGGAATATACCATTTCCACGACGGGATTGGCTGTCAATTGGCGACCTCCAAAATATCGACCATTAAGCCCATCCAATGCGCGCTGGCCCTGCTCAACAGTGTCAAACTTCATATATACCTCACCTTTAGAAGTAGGATCTACGTTAATATGCAACACTTTACCGTAGTCCTCCTCACATTTTAGTTTGACATCTTCCTCAAGTTCTTCAATCCAGTTATCACCGGACTCCCTAATAGTAAATTTCATTAGTTTTGGTCATTAAATTTTCTTTAGTTACTCACTCTTGAGGATCAAACATATTTTGAACAACAATGCAGCGTGATGACTTGCGCGATGCACTTTCATGGTGTACAGAATCACTGTTACTGCTGCTGCGAACACCATTCATGGCGGTACTAGCAGCTGTAACAGGAGTTAACTGGTCTTCGTCGCGCATCAGTTTGCGCATAAGATTCTCTCTAGAAACTTTGTTGTAAGAAATTCCTGCGACGTCAGTATCATCTAAAGAAGCAGCGCTTCCGCGAGCCTTGGAATCAGACGTTCCTACACGGTCAATGGCAGGACCGTTAGAGTTAAATGCCGATCCTTGGAACGCTTGCGCTGGGGTAGTAATAAAAGTTGCAGCAGAATTAGCAGGATTAAACCCGCCTTGAGACCTGTCAGATCCAAGACCGACTCGAATGGGTCGGCCTGCGAGCATGAATCCATTCATACTTTGTAAAGCCTGTTCAGCTGCCGACTTTTCCTTGTATCTAATAAGAGTTAGAACAAAACTATAATAAGGAATATTCATGAATCTTACTGGATAAAGGCATAACCCTTAGACTTTCCATTAGGCTCACGCTGGAGATTGACGAAATCGATTTCTCCGAATGACTCAAAAATCTGCTGTAACTCGTTTTCTGCTACGCCAAAGTGAATATTTCCTGCATAAATACGGGCCTCAACAGGTCCATTATTAGCATCGGCGCGACCTCCAATACCAGGAGTCAAAG
This sequence comes from Geotrichum macrosporum, assembly GCA_030463045.1. Lineage (NCBI taxonomy): Eukaryota > Fungi > Ascomycota > Dipodascomycetes > Dipodascales > Dipodascaceae > Geotrichum > Geotrichum macrosporum. The sequence continues at coordinate 9,605 of JAKVQY010000379.1, forward strand.
TAATTCCATTGGCAGCTGCCGTAGCTCGTGCTGTTTCCATTGCCAGTCTGTTTTTCTCAGCTTCAGTGTGTTGCACAATAACAGGAATTCCCAAGAGGCGCTCGCCGGTCATATCTATAGCCTTAATAACCGATTCTTGCTCTCTAAACTCGACATAGGCAACACCCTTGGAACGACCAGAAATCTTGTCCTTTACAATTGATGCATCGCGAACTGAACCAGCTTTTTCAAAAAATCGGATAAGCTCTTTAGTTCGCAAGCGCGCTGAAAGTTGTTGTACAAAAACTGTACGCCTGTCTCTATCAGAATCATCTAGTTCTGGTGATGGACTAAAAGAATATCGACGGCTGCTACCACTTTTGTTGGAAGACTTTCCATGAGACCTCCGGCTACTGCGTCTATGGTCATCATCACCATGATAATCTCTATCACGATCACGGCGGCTACCACGGTGTGAAGAAGATGATGAATAGTGATGGCGCCTGGAAGGCGACCCAGAGCGAGACCTAGAACGTCTGCGAGAAGACCGTCGATATCTGTCTTCGTTATCTCTATCTTCGCCGCCACCACTTCGGCGCCGTGTGCTACTTCCACCACTTCTCCTTGAATCACGCGAATCAACAGATCTCTCTCTGGAAATATCTCGACGAGGCGACTGAGTGTCTGAAGTCATGATAGTAAATAATATTAAAACACTGGGTAAAGAACAATACCAAACACCGCAAAGAAATAAAAAAAAGTAATAAATTAAAATTCTTTGGATCTTTCAACCTAAGTCAAATTCAGTTTCAAATAAAAGGTATTTGACAATCAACCTATGAAGAACAGATTAGAGCAGTTAAACAATGTATGGGTTTTGTATTAGTTGGACTGGGAAGTTTTCGCTGTCAGAGAATTTTTTGGAGGGAGTCTTGCCCTAGCCCTGTAAAGCTTTTTTTTTTTCCAATTCATTTATTTTATTTTTTATCAAAAATGAGACGCGTTTAAAAGTTGCATCCCAATCTTTTTAATTTTCCTTAGCTAAATTTATTTCCACAATAATTCAGAATATATATACAATGACTGCTGAAGAACAAGTCGAAACCCCTGTAGTTGATACTACTATTGCTAAGCGCAAGATTGATGATGCTGAGGAATCTGTCAAGGAACCCGAAACTGAAAAGGCCATTGCTGATGTGCCTGAAACAGAAGAATCAACAGAGACTGCTGCCGCCGTCCCTCCTGCCGAGGAAGTGAGCACTGAGGAGCCTGCCAGTAAAAAGGCCAAGACTGAGGATGCTGAGGCTCCTGCCGATGATGTTAAAAAATCCAAGGGAAAGGGCAAGAGCAAAATTGCGCAAAGGTATGCATCTGAGCCTGAAGATGACGACGACGAAGACGAAGATGAGAATGACGATAGTGTCTTTGACGAGCATAAGGTATGCTTGGCTATTTTGTTTTTGAAGAAAATTTTACTTTCACTAATACTTTTTAGATTCCTGAGGATGAGGCAGAAGAGGATTCGTTGGAAGAGATTGACACTGCAAACATTATTGTTGGACGCCGTACTCGTGGTAAAGTCGTTGACTACAAGAAGATTCTGGAGGAGCTTGAGAAAAACAAGGCCAATGGGACTGGTGAGTCTTTGTTGGACGATGACGAGGATGATGAGGATGATGGAGACTTTAAGGAAACTGAAGCTTAATGGATCTTTTTTCAGAAATAGTTTAAGCAAGATTGATTTACTATTCCACAAGTACTTTTATCTTGACTATTTTTGTATAGCTTTTGTATAGCACAGGGGCCTATTTATTGGAAAGAAATGAAAACAAGAATGAAAACAATACTACTACCCGGTTAATAACTGAAACAACTAAGCCATAATAATACAATGAAGAAAAGAGGGAACAGAGAGGGATGGAAGAGGTGGTCTTTGGTTATTTTTTAGCAGCATTGGCCTGCCTTGGAGGGCTTATCATCATCAGGTTGGGGCGTAAAACTGATTGTTTGACCTTGAGTTGGTCGAGACTGATTGAAATCAGCTTGCAGAGACTGGTCAGCGTACATGCGGTAGATGTCAGTGAGAATATTTTGGAAAGCCAACTCGACATTCGTGGCGTCCAGCGCGGAGGTCTCAATGAATAGTAAGTTGTTTTCAGCTAGAAGAGGTCAGTACGAAAGGCGCAAAGAATTTCACGTCCGAATACTCACAAGCAAATGATTTGGCTTCATCAGTAGGCACAGCTCTTAGGTGTTTCAAATCAGACTTGTTACCAACAAGCATGATGACAATCTGGGGGTCAGCGTGATCCCTAAGCTCGGTGAGCCATCTTGTTACATTCTCGTAGGAATCTCCCTTTGAAATGTCGTACATGAGCAAGGCACCCACGGCACCTCTATAGTAGGCGCTGGTAATTGCCCTGTAGCGCTCCTGCCCAGCTGTATCCCAAATTTGTGCTTTTATTGTCTTCCCATCAACGTTGACTGTCCTGGTCGCAAACTCAACACCGATAGTACTTTTAGAGTCCAAGTTGAATTCGTTTCTAGTAAACCGGCCAAGGATGTTAGACTTTCCTACACCGGAATCACCAATCAAGACAACTACCAGGCGTTAGTAAACTAGATGATTGAAAGAAGGCGTTTCAAGAGACAAGCAGACACATACCTTTGAAGAGAAAATCGTATTCGTCACCCATAATGTATTATTGATAGAGAGTACTCAAAAGTAATAAAAGTTTTTGGAAAGAGCAATGAAAGGTTAAAAAGCCTGTTTCTGTTTATTATTCTGCTGATATTGCTGTTTCAGTTGCTGGCACTGCTGCTGATGATGCTGATGTCACTGCTACTAGGATTCGTCCGTTGGTTTTGATGACGGTGGAGTGTGTGAACTTGGCTCTGAGGAAACGAAATTGAACTTTTTTTTGGGAAAGGAGAGAATTGCGCGGGTTTAGGGTAAATGTGCAACGTGGTCACAAATAAACGCCTCAAGTCCTAAGTCCTAAGATTTACAGTTGTCACTCATATTCAAGTTGAGACTATTGGAAAAGAGCAAATGTAGAAACGATCTACACTCTCTTCGTCGCCTCCCAAAATGATCGGATTAATTGTCATCACCACCAAACTTATTCACCACAAAAAAAATAATATAATAAAGTCCACCAGTACCGACAACTCCAAGCTCTAGTAAATACGCTTCTTATTACATTCTAGCCCCATCTTTTGTTTTATATTTGTCTCCATTTGCATATAAACCTTCAACATGTCTACGTTTCTGCTGAACCGTATCAACAAGGTAAGAATATGTTAATCCTACAGGTGGCGGAGTTGTATAGTCTAACACGTTGGCTTCTTAGGAAACCAGTCGTCTTGTGTCTGATCCTGTGCCTGGTATCACCGCTGTTCCTCATGAAGATAATCTGCGCTATTTTGATGTGACTATCGATGGACCTGCTCAAAGCCCATATGAGGGAGGAGTATTTAAACTTGAGCTGTTTTTGCCTGAAGACTACCCGAGTAAGTTTCACCTGTTTATTAAAGACTCCCCAGCTTGAACGGATTCTAACGGGAAATTATTTCATATAGTGGGTGCCCCAAAAGTTCGATTTTTGACAAAAATTTATCATCCTAACATTGATCGATTGGGTCGAATTTGCTTGGATGTTTTGAAAGGTAAGATCTTTAATCTGAGTAGTACACTTTTTGTTTCAAACGTTCTAAAATCAAATGTAGATAATTGGTCGCCTGCTCAGCAAATCCGAACTATTCTCCTGTCTATTCAAGCTTTACTGGGCGCTCCTAATCCTGTAAGTATTTTCATGGAGCTTTCATGTTTTTAGTGTTAACACACACATATAGAACGACCCTTTAGCAAACGACGTTGCTCAACATTGGAAAGACGATGAAGCTGGTGCAATTGAAACTGCAAAAGAGTGGACTGACAAGTATGCTGTTAAAAAAATAATATAATGCCCATTCCTGTAGCTAGGCTTGATGTTGAACGAGGAAAAGAAAATACTGCGTTAACTAGATCTACAGAATATACATTTTTTGATGTCAAACTGACAATTGTGTTGATGACGTTTATACCGTGTTTTCATCTGTCCTTTAGAGCTCGAGATTGTTCCCGAGTTGCAATGAGATTGTTAAAGGTCAGTCTCTATCAAATTAGCTTGTAATAAAACTGCAGATTCAAATTGGTTTGAAGTAAATCTTTTGGAGATTAAAGTATTAACTTTCTCTCAACTTGCAGTTTTGGAAGACTGATTTAAGGACCTTGGAGAAAGCTCTACCTTCAGCAACAGTCGTGTGAACAGCCTGAGAAGTTGATTACAAGATTAGAATCTGAGAGGGAGACCTGTAATTTTGGCCCCGATTAAAAAGAGGCTTGAGAAAAACCAGCCTTTAGACTAGGCCGTATGTGATTATCCCAGTCTTTTTATTACAAATTCAACAAAAGATTCGCGAGACCTTTTCTCAACGCACGTCTAAATGCTGAATATGGTTAAAGTAAGGATATCTGCGTCATCTTTAGCGTAGAAATTGACAACCTCCATATTATGAGCTTGAAGCAGTAAACACAAACTCTTTAATCACGTGATGAAAATGGCATTGCAATATGTGAAACCAAAAGAACCTGGACATACTGTAGGAGATGCCTACCTATAAATGCGCCTAGGCACAGAACCATTCATAAAAAGACCTAGTCTAATGTGATGAGGCGATGTTCGTTTCTTCGAATGAAGACTGCAGAGTGTCAGAGGGGTAGTGGCCCACATCTGCTGTACGTATAATGCATGTTAGTCTCCAAGCGTGGCTGGGCTGCAACGGAATAGTCCCCTATCGTCAGACAGAGTCTAGCAGCGGCTTTACTCTGTTTTCCAATATCCATTTTCCGCAGTTTTTAATTCTTGCAAAAAAAAAAAACGCTGAAGTGCACGACTATTTTGATTTCGTTTCATGTAGCCCATAAAGAATGCTTTGAAGTCACATTCTAATGGACTCAGCTTACCGTGATTGCATATCCCAGCTGGAGTTGCTCTTGGGCTGCGCATGAAGACTCATAAAAATGTATACTCACAAATGTGTAGATGTTTAATTTATAGACGATGTTCTGTTTTGAATTCCTTTTCAACGGAGAGGAATTAACGCCGGTTACTCAATATCTCTCTGCGACGCGTTCGCGTCCTCCGCGACACGTGAACTGTATTTTGCATTGTTAAAAATGAGAAATATTTGTCATTTGCCTATATTTAATTAAGTAATATATTACAATTACGCGTTTTATAATTTCCAAAAAAGATAAATTACAAGCCCCAGCCCTGGTATTGATACAGAAAATACACTAAAAATTATTCTTTTAACACTTTAAATGCAAAAAAAAAAATTCAAAAAATCAAACTTCCGAACAAAGGTAATACTAAAAGCCAAAAAAAAAAAAAAAAGGCCTTTTGGGCTGAAATGGACCGTTTATGCGCTTCGCAAGTCTC
>JAKVQY010000037.1:0-35717 GCA_030463045.1 Geotrichum macrosporum
TCTGGGGTCCAACGTGGGGGGAAAAAAAAAGAATACTAAAATTATAAATACAAAAGGGGTAAAAGAGATGTAAAAGATTGGAGTTGCCAACGTGATTCACGGAATGTAGCTATCGTACGTTACTATTGAGAAGAAATTGTTAAATATGACGATTGCTTTTACTGAAAATAATTGATCAGCATGCTGGTGTAGTGAGAAGTTGAAAAAAAAAAAAATAATAACAATACTTCCAGTTAGATTTCTTTAAATATAGTAACAGCTCATTATATTTAGTAGATGGCAAATAAATCAGATTCTGACGGTATTCTAAAATGTTTGGATATTCTAATCGAGCCCGGTAAATAGGTGGCGGATGTACAAAGGTTCCTGATGGTTAAAACAAATACTGCATGATTTAGTAAAAGTGATGAATATATAATCATACTTGGTGTATGTATTTTTCAAGACCTTTTCAATTATGTTTCATTCATGTGAAATTGTGTAACAGAAAGTAATTCTGCAACTAAATGCGGTCGCAATTGAGGAAAATAAATGTTTAAATGATATTCCTTTTTTTTTTTTTTTTGAGCTTGATGCGGTGCTGCTCAGTATTACTAAATCGACTGTATCCAAAAAAAAGTTGGAGGAAGATCTTCAGGACTCTGCTCAAATTAATGGGAGATGTGCCAGAAGGCTGTCCATCTATCTAACCAGGTTCAGGGCTGATGGTCATTATTAGGCAGAGAGGAAGGCTTTAGAGAAATGAGTGATGAATGGGAAGAAGATGTAGAAAGAGGCGAGCGTGTGATTAATAGTTCAAGCTGTGATATTAAAGTTGACAATAACTCTTTTTTTCAAAGATCAAGTCGCTACTGTGGGTTACAGACTATATTTGCTATATATGAAATTTGAGAAAAGTATTATTATAATACCAATTCTAGGGAGTCTGTCCAGATAGGCAGTCTCCTGTCACGTATGTCCCTTCTGTATAGTATATATATATATATATATTGATGGCAGTAGTTTCTCAAATCCAACATGTAACAGAAACAGTCGACAGGTTATTAATTGCAAGAAAGAAAATGAATAAATTTGTATATACTTGATGGCTTTAATTTTGAGTCTTCAATATCACTTACCATAGTTTTTGATTTTAATTACACACAATTCCATCTCATCAATAATGTTCACAAAAAACTATTCACTTTTGGTTTTACGCCTTTCCCAATATGACCCATATGTATAGGTTGAATCTCTTCTGTAATCATTTTCATTTATTCTTCTCAATATTCATCATTTGGCTATTAGTATTATAAAAAACTCACATAACTTTTTTTTTCCTTTAAACCGTTTCAACATTCAATCATTTTACTTTAAAAGAAATTCAATTTTTTTTTTTTTTTAATCAAGACCAGCTGTTATCTTCAACTCAGCCATGTCTGTTTTCAGTTGAGAGTTTTCAGATTGCAAAGCAGTGTTCATAGCAATCAACTCTTCAACTTTTGCTTCAAGCTGGGTCATTCGCTCCAGCTTTCTGGCCCGCGACCGCCGAGCAGCCGCAGTATTTCGGGCACGCTTAACTAAAACAGTATCGCCCGTTGACTCATCCACAACGATGGGTGAGAGAGGAGTAGACCGAGGCTTTCGATTGTAAGCTGTGATTCCAAGAGCATCCTTTTTATACTCTCCTGTGCTTTCGACAGATGACTGTCGTTTCCTTTTCAAACCCTTTGGTGATTCACACGAGTCAACTGTGTTGGTAGCAGGAGAAAGAGACTCTACCTTAATGACAGGAGTTGAGGAAATACTAGAAACAGTGGCCAGCTCAGTTTGATCGTTAACTGCAGGCGAATCAGAAGCAACGTCATTAAAGAGAGACTCCCAAGCATTGGAGTCTTCAATTTCAGTAGTCTCAAAAAGAGGAGTACCACCAAACGTTAGACTATTGTTTGATCCTCCGCCAATGAGTTCTTGTGGAGATATAGTAGAGGACATGGGCGTAAGTAGAACTTCTAAAGAAGCAGCCATATCAGAAGGAGCAGAATGCTCAGATTTGATGGGGAGAATGAGAGGCTCTTCAGCATTGGGAGTTAATAGCATGTTGAGATCATCATTCCAAGACACTTTGGTAGTAGACTGCGAGGCAGAAAAGTTCTCAAAGAACTGCTCGCCCTTAGCAAAGGGAATTTTGCGGGCAGATCCGGAGATTTCAAAAGATTCCATAGTTTATAAATATGCAAATTTGTTTTCGAGTGAAGAAAAAATCAGTAGGTAATATACTTGAAAAGAAAAGAGTTTTTAGCTAAACGTGTGTTGAGATTGCAATAGTTGGCAGAATTCCTGATGTAGATATGACATTGTAGACAACATTTTTAACAGAATTATTCTTTTTAAGTAATAAAAAAAAAATAATGACAAAGTATTCTGTTTAATTTGATTGCGTATTTGTTTTCGATTCTTAAGACAAGAGCTTAAAAGGCAGACATTGTGAACAGTGTTGAATAGTTGATTGTCCTTTAAATGTTGATATAATTTCTGTTTGCTGGCAAAAAAGAAAGAGAAGAAAGAGACAAAAAAAAAAAAAGAGAAAGAAAAGAATTAATTTAAATGGAGGAAATTAATGGAAATATATAGTCTTTGGTTTGAAGAAAGAAGGTTTTTTTTGTCTTGGTTTTTCTCTAGAAACGTTCGCTTGGAGATACTTCAAGGTGTTGAGCGAAGCCGGCGAAAAAAATGAAAAATAAAAAAATAAAAAAATAAAAAAAGAGAAAATTAGTCACCTCATAGGGTTGGGGTTGGGAGATAAGGCAAGATTCAAAAAAAAAGTACCATTCTAGGTACCCACGTGCTGCCTAAAAATAAAAAGTTCCAAAAACAACAGTGGCCAAAGTTGTTGTCATGGAAACCACCAAAATCTCTGAGACTCGCTCTTTGCCCACGGATACAACTCCGAATATGGCAAAGTAAAAAGTGCCGTTGCCGTGACAACTATTAATCCCGAAATTCCTGAAATTCCGACCGTGTCCAAGATTATCGGTGCCTATCGCGTAAAGTAGCGCGTTTGATTGGCTGACATTTGTGCGATTAGCAAGAGCAAAGCTGTCGCTGATCAGCAGCACCTGTAGCATAGCAACGGAAAAAAAAGAAATGTTAAAGTGTTTCCGTTTCTTTTCTTTTTCATGTTAATTACCTAGGTAAAAAACAAAAAAGGTTAATGCACGGTTAGTGTAACCAGTACTTTACCATGAATTCGGTTTGTGCAAGTTTTGACGTTTATGCTGCCTGAATATTCCAAAAAAAAAAAAATTAAAAGTTCCCGGTGGGTTCAAAAGCGGGAAGCGCCAAAATGGCTCTGATCCAAGCCAAATCATTTGCGCCCCTAATGGCATGTGGAAATAACTGTTATTGCACAAAATGACAGCTTAACAGAATACCGGTACAAATTCCCAAGTGGCAAAGCGGGTTCGCATAGGCTTCAGAGCGTCGTGAACGGCACTTTCCACGTAGCCACTAACGGGACCCTCTCTGTCAAAGCTGATCCAGCAATTGGCCGTTTCAACTTGGCTTTTTCCTAGCACGGTAGTACTAAATGTACGCTGGTTTCATAGTTACCAACCCCAGGATACCTAGCTCATGTTATCTCAAATTCAGCCACGCTTCCTTCTCGGTTACCTACACTTCCAACTGATAAAGCAGCATCACCACGCTGCCTAATCTATCGTGAAAGGCCCCGACTCCAATAAAACTAGTTCCATACAGTATTGAATGCAATTCAAATGCCCTACCTTTTTTTTTTTTTTCCTCTCCACTGCGAAAACAAAAACAAAAACAGCCACATACAGCCAGAATGGTAATTAGGACCTCGCTGAAAGATATAAAGGGCCTGAGAGGGGAGGTGGGCAGCTTAAACTGGATAACTAGATTTTTTCTGGGTCGAGCCGCCGATAACGGGCACCTTTTTCTTCTTTGGCAGTAGGGCCCCTTCGAATGTAATGAGACTCAAAGCCAGGCACTCAAACTCTAAACGTGCGCCTCAACCAACTCCACACCATTGATTGCGACATTTGCATGGACGCCAACTGCCCATGACAAATAATATTGCAGTTTGGAAATAGAACTGGCAGCATTTCGTACGGTTCACAGGAATCACCGTTTCGAGTCTGATTCACAAATGAGCAACCGCGCCAGTCCGCGCAAGGAAACCACAATACGGATTTTGCTTATTGTGGGCATCTCAACCAGTCTTAAATCAAACCCGCCTGGTTCCCTCGCAATACGCCAACATGAAATTTCACATAGTGACTTTAAAGTTGGCGTCATTCTGTTGTACACTAAAATCATTGGCGTCTGCCTGATATTGTTCAGTTATTCCACGCGGATAGGAATGGGCGGGTTGGAATAACACGCATGAATGGGTAGTTTATTTGGTCCGAATTAACTGCAACTTTTTCAGAAATTCATAGCCTTGACAGTGTTAGTAATCAACGCCAATCCTCTTTGTATCAACACAATTCCAGCCTTGCAGACATTTATGAAGCAACCATTTAGCTCTCTTTTGAAATAAAGCATGAAAAAAAATAAAACATTGCAGGTAAACTCCCAACACGTGATTTTCAACTTTCTCATGAAATATTCTGCTTCATTTTCTTCACTTCAACCAAAAGCGCCTAATCATGTCTTCGCTTGAATCGCAATCCTCTAGTCGTAAGGAACGCTTGGCCCAGCTCCGAAACCTGAAGAACAAAACAGGCCATGACTCGGAAAACCTGTCCAACAACGTAAACCAAGATGATGAAAGGTAAGCTCTCGCAACCACTCTTAAATCGGTACCCCTCATGTAACACAGTCTTCCAGTGCACAAACCTCAAAGTCAATATTGAGTGGCCGAAATTTCGACATAGAAACGCGTGGTCCTAAACTTGGATTTGATGCCCCTCCAACGTCTTTTGAAATATCTGTCGAAGGTGGTGGCACAGAAACAGTTGAGCTTGCTTCAGAGCAACTGGAACAAAAGGCTCTGTCTGAGCTACGCGCAAAGTCCGGCCAGCAGATTGATCTGGACAGTTTACAACCAAAACGAGCAAACTGGGATTTAAAACGAGACTTGGAACCCCAATTTCAGCTCTTAGAAGACCGTACCCACAACGCCATATTGCAACTGGTTAGAGAAAGACTTCAAAAGGAGCGCCAGAACCAGCAACAAGAAGAGTAACTTCAGGATTGCATTCTTTCCATTTTATTTATTTCACGGTTACCTTAGCTAGCACATTGGAATAGTCGAGACTTTTGTGCTATAAGAGGCGTTTGTTTCCCTACAAGATTGGTGCTTTGATGACGATTCGATAACTTAGAACTAGATTTATAGAACATGATAAAGGCCAAAACAGGCCTTTTATTCCATGGATATTGTATAAATACCATTACTACAGGAATGTTTGATTCTCATAGCCTTTTGCAAGTTCAATATATACAAATGTAGGGTAACCATATAAAACACTTGAGCCCTCCGAATATTCCAGCACTCATAATTGTGCAACACCACCAACTTTCCAAAGCTTTGTTTGAATTTTTTAACAACACCACCACCACGTAAACATTCCTCCCTCCACCACCTCACCGTCTCTAAACTTCACAGCAACGACGTTTCTAGAGGGAGAGTACTATTCACATCAGTTTCTATATTAATTTACTTCTTCTGTTCCGGAGTGTTTAGCTACACTAAGGAGGCCTTTTATTTTATATTCTACCCCCAAATTTTAACAACTTTTCGTGGTTGAACAGGCGAAAATGAGTGGCGCTAGATTTCCTCATTCAAGTGCTCCACTGAGCACAATCAAAGAAGTATATATTTCACAATCCCAAACATGTTTTAATTAAGCCTGCTAACCCCTTTTCTAGGTTCAGTTTGGTCTTCTCTCGCCCGAGGAAGTGGTATGTACTGTGCTTTTGTCAATTTTTCATTCCTCAAAGCCACTTTTTGTTTAGGCGCCAGTTTTTCATGATTCATTTTTCCACGGGTCAATACAAATTATTTCCCCTCACCCCAATACTAACGAAAATGGATAGAAAGCTATCAGTGTTGCTAAAATTGAGTACCCAGAAACTATGGACGAAACTCGTCTTAGACCTCGTGTCGGAGGTCTGAACGATCCAAGATTGGGAACCATTGATAGAAACTTTCGCTGTCAAACGGTATGCCAATATCCTGCCAAATATCTGGGCTTGCTAACCATCTAATCAGTGTGGTGAAGGAATGTCTGAATGTCCTGGCCACTTCGGTCACATTGAGCTAGCAAAACCTGTGTTCCATATTGGTAGGTGCATGCAAACAGATCATTCGCTCTAGTTCATGCTTTATTAACTCTATCAAAAAGGATTCATCAACAAAATTAAAAAAATCTGTGAATGCGTGTGTTTCCATTGTGGTAAAGTTCTCTTGGACGAGGTAAATACACCCCACTTGCCATTATTACTAGTCTTAAATCTTGCTAATCCTTCTAGTCTAATCCACTCTTTGCCCAAGCTATTAGCATTCGTGATGCAAAGCGTCGATTTAATGCCGTATGGGCTCTTTGCAAAGTTAAAACAGTATGCGAAGCTGACCCTGCAGAAGACGACTACAACGATCCCTTAAATCCCCAAAAAGGTGAGCGAACGTATCACGGTGGATGCGGTAATGCTCAGCCTACCGTTAGACGTGACGGCCTCAAGATAATGGGTATTTGGAAACGTGAAAAGGGAGAAGATGGTGAAAATGTACAAGAAAAGCGACCACTTACACCCAGTGAAATTCTCAACGTGTTCAAGCATATCTCCAGTGAAGACATCTATCGACTAGGATTGAATGAAGATTACGCTAGACCAGACTGGATGATTATCACAGTTCTCCCAGTCCCTCCACCACCCGTACGACCAAGTATTGCAATCAATGAGTCCGCTCGAGGAGAAGATGATTTGACATACAAACTTGCCGACATTATTAAAGCTAACGGTAACGTTCAACGATGCGAGCAGGAAGGTGCACCAGCCCACGTAATTAATGAATTTGAAGCTCTACTCCAATATCATGTCGCTACCTACATGGACAATGACATTGCTGGTCAACCTCAAGCTCTGCAAAAATCAGGACGTCCCGTGAAGTCTATCCGCGCACGATTAAAGGGAAAAGAAGGTCGTTTGCGAGGAAACTTAATGGGAAAGCGTGTAGACTTTTCTGCACGTACTGTCATTACTGGTGATCCTAATCTTGATTTGGATCAAGTCGGCGTTCCCAGAAGTATTGCTCGTACTCTGTCTTACCCCGAAACCGTCACCCCTTATAACATTCACAAACTTACTCAATATGTCCGCAATGGTCCTAATGAGCACCCCGGTGCCAAGTATGTCATTAGAGATACTGGTGAGAGAATTGATCTCAGATACCACAAAAGAGCTGGAGACATTGCACTTCAATATGGTTGGAAAGTTGAGCGTCATTTGATGGACGATGACCCAGTATTATTCAATCGTCAGCCGTCTCTACATAAAATGTCTATGATGGCACATCGAGTCAAGGTCATGCCTTACTCCACTTTTCGTTTGAATTTGTCTGTCACATCCCCTTACAACGCTGATTTCGATGGTGACGAGATGAATTTGCACGTTCCCCAATCAGAAGAAACTAGAGCCGAATTAAGTCAAATTTGTCTGGTCCCTTTGCAAATTATTACTCCTCAGTCTAATAAGCCATGTATGGGTATTGTTCAGGACACTTTATGTGGTATCAGAAAACTTACCAAGCGTGATACCTTTGTTGAATATGAGCAGGTAATGAACATTCTCTTTTGGATTCCTCACTGGAATGGAGTTGTTCCTGAACCTGCTATTGTCAAGCCCAAACCGCTCTGGACTGGGAAGCAAATGGCCGCCCAGTGCATCCCTAATGGAATTCACATCAGACGTCTCGACAAGAGTCCACTGTCACCAGACGATGACGGTATGCTTATTGTCAAGGGCGAAATCATGTATGGAGTTGTAAACAAGAAAACAATTGGTGCTTCTGCTGGTGGTTTGATTGACGTTATCTTCCGTGAAAAGGGACCTCAAGAGTGCAGGGACTTTTTCGGAAATATTCAAAAAGTTGTCAACTATTGGCTTCTTCACAATGGCTTTTCCATTGGCATTGGTGACACCATTGCTGATGGTGCTACAATGAGACATATCACTGAAACCATTTCAGAAGCTAAACAAAAGGTTCAAGATATCATCAACGACGCTCAGCTTAACAAACTGGAAAGAGAGCAAGGTATGACTTTGCGTGAATCTTTTGAGCAGAACGTATCTAGAACTCTGAATCAGGCGAGAGATAACGCCGGTAAATCTGCTGAAAAATCCTTGAAGGAATTAAACAATGTCAAGCAGATGGTTATTTCCGGTTCCAAGGGTTCATTCATTAACATTTCTCAGATGTCTGCATGTGTAGGTCAGCAGATTGTTGAAGGTAAGCGTATCCCGTTCGGTTTCATGGATAGAACGCTTCCCCACTTTACAAAGGACGACTACAGTCCTGAATCCAAGGGATTCATTGAAAACTCGTATCTTCGAGGTTTGACGCCTCAGGAGTTTTTCTTCCATGCTATGGCTGGTAGAGAGGGTCTTATTGATACTGCTGTCAAAACAGCTGAAACTGGTTATATCCAACGTCGTCTCGTCAAAGCTTTGGAAGATGTTATGGTACAGTACGATGGTACTGTTAGAAACTCATTGGGTGATGTTCTTCAGTTTGTATATGGTGAGGATGGTCTTGACTCTGTGAAGGTAGAGAGTCAGCCCATTGATACAATACCTGGTACCAACGACTCTTTCGAACGCCGATACAGAGTCGACCTCATGGATTCCACAAAGAGTCTCAAATCTTCTCGCATCGAGAGTGGTAATGATATCTTTGGTGATATTGATCTTCAGCGTCTCCTCGATGAAGAATATGACCAACTACTTGCAGACCGTCATTTCTTGAGATCTGGAACTTTCCCTGGCAGCGACAGTGGCTGGCATTTGCCAGTAAACTTGCGACGTGTCATCCTGAATGCTCAGCAGATTTTCAACGTTGACTTAAACAAGGCTAGTAATCTCACTGTCGCCGAGATTGTTAATGGCGTTAAACAGTTGACCGAAAAACTGATTGTTGTTCGTGGCAGTGACAGACTCACCATTGAAGCACAGGACAATGCCACTATTCTTTTCAAGGCCATGGTGAGATCTGTATTTTCTGTCAAGCGTGTTATTGAAGAGTTTTGTCTCAACAGAGCTTCTTTTGAGTGGGCTATGGGCGAAATCGAGTCTCAATTTGCAAGGTCTCTTGTCAACCCTGGTGAAATGGTTGGTGTTGTTGCTGCCCAATCAATCGGAGAACCTGCTACTCAGATGACACTGAACACTTTCCATTACGCTGGTGTGTCTTCTAAAAACGTTACACTTGGTGTTCCTAGATTGAAGGAAATTCTGAACGTTGCAAAGAATATCAAGACCCCATCCATGTCTGTGTACTTGGATAAAGAGAAAGCCTTGGACATGACCAAAGCAAAGGATGTCATGGCTTCTATTCAGTACACTAATCTCTCTCACGTTGTCAGAGCTACAGGAATTTATTACGATCCCGATCCACAGGCTACTGTCATTCCTGAAGATGAGGATATTGTTGCAACTCACTTTAGTATTCCTGATGAAAAACTTTTGGCAGAACTATACAAGCACAGTCCTTGGGTTCTCCGTCTTGAAATTGACAGACAAAAGCTGCTCAACAATAACCTGACGATGGACCAAGTTACTGAAAAGATTTCTGGCAGTTTCGGCGGTGATATGGCACTTATCTGGTCTGATGATAACGCCCCTGATCTTACTATTCGATGCCGAATTGTACGTGACCCCAAGTCTCTTGGTGAAGAGGTTGAGGCTGAAGAAGATCAGATGCTTAAGAAGCTCATGTTCCATATGCTTGAGAACATTGTCCTTTGTGGCGTTTCTAATATTACTCGTGTCTATCTTACCAAGTTTGAAATTAGAGAGCCCGACGAGACTGGTGAATACCAAAAGATCGCAGCCTGGAATTTGGAAACTGACGGTTCCAATTTGGCAGACGTCATGGCTATTGATGGTGTTGATGCTTCCAAGACTTATTGCAACTCGTTTGTTGAAGTCCTATCTGTTCTTGGAATTGAAGCATCCAGAATGTCCTTGTTCAAAGAGATTAGTAATGTGTTGTCTTTCGATGGTTCTTATGTCAACTACAGACACATTGCATTACTGGTGGATGCCATGACTGCTAGAGGCCATATTATGGCTATCACTCGTCACGGTATTAACAGAGCTGACACTGGTGCTCTCATGAGATGTTCTTTCGAAGAAACTGTCGAAATTTTACTTGAGGCTGCCGCCGTGGCTGAGCTTGATGATTGCAGAGGTGTTTCTGAAAACGTTATGCTTGGTCAGATGGCTCCTTTGGGTACTGGAAGCTTTGATGTTGTCTTAGATGACGAGATGCTCATGTCCAATGCTGTGGACTATTCTCATGCTGACATGCCTGTCAATTATGGCTCTGCTACTAGTAAAATTTTGGAAGGCTCTGCTACACCTTACGATGGCCGCTCTCCTATGTACGATAACTCTGCACACATTGGTTCCGCTGATGCCAGTGCTCCATTTTCTCCTTTGGCTAACTCAGGTGGCGATGACCGTGGTGGTTTCACTGATTATGGTGGTGGTTTCCAGAGTCCTTTTGGCGGAACTGCGTCCCCTGGATATGCCCCCACTTCTCCATTTTCCTCGTTTGGCTCTCAGTCTCCTGGATTTGGGGGTGGTACTTCGCCTTCATACTCTCCTAGTAGTCCTACCTATGGTGCAACTTCTCCAGGGTTTTCTGCCACTTCTCCTGTGTATTCTCCTTCATCGCCTTCGTACTCCCCGACCTCTCCGTCATATTCTCCAACCTCTCCATCATATTCGCCAACTTCGCCTTCTTACTCACCTACATCGCCATCTTATTCGCCCACTTCACCTTCTTATTCTCCCACGTCTCCTTCATACTCACCAACGTCTCCTTCATACTCTCCAACCTCCCCATCTTATTCTCCTACGTCGCCTTCCTATTCCCCGACTTCTCCTTCATACTCCCCAAACGCCGCTTCCTATTCTCCTACTAGTCCTGAGTACTCTCCTACTAGTCCTTCTTTCAATGGACCCGGCGGTTCCTCGTACTCTCCAACATCTCCTTCATATTCTCCAACATCTCCTTCCTATTCTCCCACGTCTCCCTCTTACTCTCCTACATCTCCTTCTTATTCTCCCACATCTCCATCCTTTTCTCCTACGTCGCCTTCCTTCTCACCTACAGGAGGACAGTCTCCGTCATATTCTCCTGGCGCTGCGTCGTACTCTCCAACGTCGCCCAGCTACTCACCTACATCGCCTTCCAATAATGGTAACAACAACAACAACAACAACCGGAACAACAACTCTTAGACTTAAGTCTAGGAGTAGGATGTGCTGTATATTTATTTTGCTTTGTTAATGAGTGGGAAATGGAGGGCGAAAAAACAAGAAAAAAAACAAATCCGAACTTGAAAATTATCAAAAAAAAAGATAGTGGCCAGCTTAACGAAAATCATAGAAAACTAAGTTAACTTTATCAGTAGTAAATAAATATATTGAATTGAACAATTGAAACTGAAAATCCTAGGTATATTAACTTTGATCATTGTATTGTAGCTCGAGATTATGGGCAAGGGAATTTTTGGGATCAGAAAAAATAATTTTTTCTCCCAACAGCTGAAGGAAATTTTCACAATTTTTTTTTGGGAATTTTTTTTTTTTACTTCATTATTTTAGTCAAGAAGCATTCCCATCTCCATTAACAAAAGTCACAATCAACAATGGCAAGGAAACCAGGCAAGTCTGATGAGACTTGGGATGATTTTGAGCATGATGAAATTGATAAATTTCACGAGGATCGTGAGAAAAGTTTAGCAAAGAAGGCGGCTGGTGGTCGCCGAAGCACTCAAGATGATGAGTTTGACCTGAGTGATGAAGAGATCATGGGATTGAAAGGTGCTGGATATAGTGATTCTTCAGAAGAAGAGGATAATGATGACGATGAGGATGACGAGCATGACTTTGATAGAGAAGGCGGTGAGGCAGGTGAAGAAGACGAGGAAGGTTGGGGAAGCAGGCGATCCAACTATTACGGCGCGGACGACTTAGAAAACGACGAAGACCGACAAGAGGAAGAAGCTGAAGCTCTACGACTACAAAAGAAACATTTGAGTGAAATGAAAGCTTCGGACTTTTACGAAGAGGATGATTTCAAGGAATGGGAAAAGTCCGCGCAGTCGCTCGAGTCTGGCGAAGTTGATGCCCAGGTTGTACTAGAAAACTTGCCAACACAGGCAGCTGAGCTGAGCGTACAAGAGCGAGAAAAGCTGTTGGATACAGTTTATCCTGAGGCCAAGCCTTTAGCAGAGGAGCTCGTATCTTTGTTACCAGAGCTGGAGAGTCTGAAGAATCAAAAAAACAAAACATCTGATTCACCTGAAGGCCAGCTTTCATCGCTAAAGTATACTTCATTATCAGCATATCTTGGTACCATCAACGCCTATTTTGCGTTGCTGATATCAAATATCTCTGGCAGCAAGATCGACCTTAGAGAGCATCCCGTGATGGAAGGTATTTTAAAGGGTCGGGAGGTTTGGAGGTCAGTGAGCGACTTATCAATTGGAAGTGGCGAGTCTGCTGAGAGTGTTGATGATGTCGATGTGGCTAGTTCTGAAGAGGGAGAGGACGACATTCTTAATACGGATGCATTAGTTGCTAGAGCAAGCACGACTATTAAACGAAAGAGATCAGAGCTGGATGATGACGATGAAGACTCCAATGAGACTGGCAGCGATGAAGAAGAAGACGAAGAGATTGGTGAAGACTCTAGGGAAGAGGAGGATTCTGACTTGGATATCTCCATTCCCATCATTAGCAAGAGCGGCAAATCACAAGAGAAGAAGACTAAAAAGAAAGCTAGTCGTGAGAGTGACTACGGTGAAAGCACTGAAATTTCGACGGCTGACATGGCTGATAAACTTGCCCGCAAGCGCAATCTTCGATACTACACATCTAAGATCGACCAGCAATCAGCTAAGACACGAGAAAAACTTACAGGTGATTTTGACTTGCCCTATAAGGAACGAAGATTTGAGCGTGAGCAGAGGCTTAACGAGGAAGCGCGAAGACGCGGAGCTCAACAAGGTGCTGATGATGCTGACAACTTTGATTCTGGGGACGATGAAGCTGACAACTCTACAGCTAAGAAAGTGCGAGACTCGTTTGACCAAGACTACTATAACATGGTTGCTGCTGGATCAAAACAAAAGAAGGATGATCGCAAGAAGTCACATGAAGCTGCAGTCAAGGCTGCTAAGGAGGGGAAACTTGCTGAGCTTCAAGAAGAGGTTGGCGAGAACGGCAAGCGTGCCATCAACTATCAAATTCTCAAAAAC
Source organism: Geotrichum macrosporum (assembly GCA_030463045.1). NCBI lineage: Eukaryota > Fungi > Ascomycota > Dipodascomycetes > Dipodascales > Dipodascaceae > Geotrichum > Geotrichum macrosporum. The sequence continues at coordinate 13,500 of JAKVQY010000037.1, forward strand.
AAAGGGCTTACGGGCGGTCGCAAAAAGGACGACCGAAACGCTCGTGTCAAGAAGAGAAAGAAGTACGACCAAGCACAGAAGAAGCTATCCAGTGTTCGCCGGGTTTACAAGCAGCCCACGTCTGCGTATGGCGGAGAAGAGACTGGTATCAAGAAGAACATTGTGAGAAGTGTCAAGTTTACATGAGTGAGGTTGAGATTGTACTAGAGGAAAGCAAAAAGTCATGTATATTTTGTTTGGAAATTAATACTGTATTCACTGTAAAAGAACAAGAGGAAAAGAAAAAAAAATATACTAATTTTTGATTCTTTCAAATTTGAAGGGATACTATTATCAACTTTTCCCAGATTTAACGAAACGGAACTCATAATTAAGGCTGTTTAAATACATTCTTGATAGATTTGTTTTTCAATGTGAATACCTCGGAATCAGTTTTACGTTTTGAAAATATTTGGATACCCAATAGCTAAACTCGACTAAACAACTATGGAATATGGACATTAAATACGAAATCTGTCACAGGAAACTGTTGCTGCATATAATTTCAAAATAACTTTTCAAGCTTTAAAACTAAATAGCCTTCTCCGAGCAGCCTTAAGTACTGAAGACCAGAGTTAAATACTGGAAGTTATTAAATAAGCACAAGTTGAACATCTCCGGTGATACTAGCAGACTGAAATGTGTTATTAGCAGGGAGAGACCAAATATTTGATTCTGTAGTACATTTTTCAACCCTAACTAAGTCTAACCTTGGAAAAACTTGCTTTCGATTAATTTAAAGCTGCCACTCGGCTCGCGCCAAGGTCTTTCATGACCGCTGCTGGTGTACCAAGAGAAATCTCAGACAATTTTAAAATTTCAACTCTCGAATCTTGATAAATTTATCCTTGTAATTAATAGAAAATCTTGTATAATTTGCTGTTGATGTGTTTTAAGTCTTTATTAGTTTGTGACGCCAGACCAAATGGAGAGACATTTTATCTTGATTTCTATACAATCACGAAGGGCTAGGGCTGAAATATAAAAGAAAAAAAAACAAAAACGTGAGAAATACAAACACCTTTTAGCCCACAAAATAAAATAAAAAACTTTTGTTTCCCTCTTGTCTAGAATCAGGTTCGATCCATCCTTAGGCTTTCAAATGTCGAATCATTTAAGATCAATTAGTTAAGTCAAATCATCCCGAGATATAAGCATCCTAGAATAAGAGTCATTGCGAAAATTTACAATTTATCCAGTGCGCTCTAACATTTGGTGAGATAATTGTAGGCTTCAAAATAAAAGCCATGGAAACACAAGATTCAGACGGAGCCAATGGAACTGCTGCGTCAGACGAACTTCCTCCATTGCTTCTTCAGCTGATCTTGGCACAGCTGGTCAATGAGCAAGGCGAAGAAGCATTTGCAGAAGTAGCCGAAGCCTTGAAAACCCATTCTTTGCTTCAGAGTATAGACGAAAGGAACTTAACTGAAGAAGTATGCTAAACACGTTATACATGCCAGAAGAACTCATACTAACATTTTTTCCTCCTCTTCTTCTTCAATTAAGCAATGCAGAGAACTTTACACAAGACTCTTACGCGCAGAAGGATTGGAGCGCGAAGATTCAAGTGAACCAGCATCTTCAAGAAAGAGCAAGAAAAGTAGGTCCTTCGACCCTGTTTACTGAGTAGTAGCGTTCTCATCGAGTTACTAACCAATATTGTAGCTTCAGGATGGACCCTCAAACTTGCTCAAAGCTTATACATGTCATATACTGAAGAGCTGATGCAGACAATCCGCAACGATGAGACCGAGTTCATCAAGACATACCAGAACATTGCAGAGATTCAAGAAGGCAAATGGGACAATCAGCTAAGAGCTGCCCTCACTAGTGAAGATACTGCTGCAAAAGTAGAGTAATTTTAAATTGGCAGGGCTTTTGCATATCCGCCACCAGTCTTGGGGAAGAAGGCCCAGAAAGACAAAGGTACATTTTTGATAATGCGATTCTTTTATTAATTTATGCTGTGCGATCTGATTAGGTCCATGAAAAATGCGAGGCATTGGAGCGTTTCAGTCTTGGAGGGGTAGATGGAAATTGACTTTAAAACCTGGGGTTGGGATTAACTTTCGTGGCCTGTGATATCACATGCTCCCGAGAGAGAAATTTATTTATTTGCGTTTACAAACCTCCACCATCCTTTCTTCTTAACTCATCTTCATTTTATTTGTAAAAATTCAATATAATCGACTTTTCCATTTTGTGCATTATCGATCCATTTTGGCGTTATTTCCTATTCCTTTCTAGCCAGCCACTCAGCTATACTCTTGCTTAGCCGCCCAAGTGATTAGACCTGCGATTTTCACTAGTGCATTTTCGGTTGCTGCCATTCAAAAACCGTTTCACCCTTGAAATATTCCATCTCAATCTCCACTATATCTCAACAATCTTTCTCTCCCATCATGGACACTGCGCTTTCGTATTTCTCTTTTGGCACACCATCACCTCCGATTTCGAAGGGTAGCAAAGCCCAGGCTGCTGCAGGTGCTGCCGTTCTTGCGTCAGCTGGATCGACTTCAGCAAAGACTGGGGAAACAACTCGCGATCATATCGTGGATATGGTAATTGAAAAGATATTGGCAGCCAGTATTCCTGCATCTTCATCATCAACTATAACGTCGTCGAGGAAGTCCGATCAGCCATCCTCAGAGTCTCTTGCAGATCCGGACTTTTCACTAGCTGTCATGGCTTCCAACATTAGAAAACTAAACTCTCGGTAAGGTTTTTTTCAACTAGAGTTCCAATACAACGGATGCGTTTTCATTTCTAACAGTTCTTTTAGCGCTGGAGCAATGCTCGTCGTACCTAGTGCGATTGCGCATATTCTCTCTTGGCATCAGCCGGCATTGACCCTCTCCGTCTTGTCTCTCTATACATATGCATGTTTCTATCCATACATTGTTACAGCCATGCCAGCGGCCTTGGTACTTACATGTGTGATGGCGCCAGGTTTTGACAAGAGGCATCCCAGGCCACAACATCTACTGCCAACGAAGTTTTACCATCGTGACAAACTAGATGCGGAAGCCGAGGAGAGTGAGATGAAGGACCTAATAGAGAGCCAACTTCAAAAACAACGTGAAGAAAACGAAAAACTACTTATGGAGCGTCTACGGGATCTTCAAAACATGCTTGGGGGTATAGTGAAGGCAATTGAAGGTGTTGAGGAGTTTGTGACCAACATGGGCTCATTTACCAACGAAGGAAAGTCTACAGCGTTATATTTATTCTTATTAATGGCTTTGTTTTGTACAATATACTCAGCGTCATTCGTTCCCCCCAATATTGCACTTTGCAGCACAGGCTGGATTATCATTTTACTTGGCCATCCAAAAATAAAAGCACGAGCAAAGGCCATGAACAAAGCATTTTGGGAATCGCGAGATTCAAGTATTATTGATTTAATTATCAAACTTGAAAAAGACGATGTCATTCTAGATTTTCCCCCGGAGGAGCGGGAAGTCGAGCTTTTCGAGCTTCAACGCGTAGGTTTAACGCCACGGCAATGGAAACCCTGGGTATTTACTCCTATTGTCTATGAAATTCAATCAACATTAAGAATCAGTATGGAGCGGCCGCCAGGCACTCGATTTATTAATGACGTACAGCCTCCTGAGGGCTGGTTTTTCAAGGATGAGGCTCGATGGGTAATCGATGATTGTACCAAAGCTTGGGTAGCTCACCGCGGCATTCGACACGTCGAACTTGACGTTGAAAACGCATGGGCATACGATTACAAGGACGAAGAACGTGGTGAGTGGCGACGTCGTCGCTGGCTCCGGAAATGCTATCGGTACAGTGCTACTTGAATGTGAAAGTTCCGTTCACTATTTTTATCATTATTTAATATTCGCTTCATGATTTTTTGTTACTATTTATTTTTGAAAAGAATCCACAACAGCCTTCAGTACTTTGACTTACAGCATAGCACGGGCTCGAGAAATTTGAAAAAAAAAATTGTGCTCAAGAAATCCTATATAAAGCTTTGTACCGCAGTATTTCTTCATTTACTAGACCCTAATGCGATAGAAAAATTTAGTTTCCTAAAAGAAACTGGTATGAATCCCAAAGTTGTAGATCTTCTTTTCTTTGTCTCTTGAGTCGGGAGTCCAGAATATGTTTCACTTGTCTCAAAAAAACAATCCTGTTCAACATTGAAAGAGCACTGATGCTTGAAAATGCCATGTTCTTTACGTCCAATACCATCATGGACCTGGAATTGCTCCAGAAATACTTGAATTCCGACCAAAAAAATATAACCTAATTTCATTTCATATCGTAAATTTCATTTGCTAATACATAAAGTTAAATCTCATTTCCTTTTGATAACCGGTAACGCTTGAATTGCTGCAATGGCTCTCAAGGATTCTCTCTCTAGAACTCCAACTAACGCATCGCACTTCGCTCTCAGTCGCCCTTCGCCCTCAGCAGCTAATGCCTCAAGCCATTCGCGAACGGTCTTGTCCATATGCTTTTCGTTTGACATTCCATCTTCCTCGGGGTCGTTATTTCCACTCTCAGCTTCCAGCAAGTCAAAAACTGAGTCAGGATCAATGGGGCTCCATGTGCTTGCTGAATGGAGTGACAGCCCCGATGGTGATGTACTTGGCAGCATGGCTTCTTGCTCAGTAGGGAGTCCAAAGGATTTCATCGGTCGAAGCTGAGTTTCATCTGTACCATATCGGATTGACGGAGGAGTCGTGTTTTGAAGAGTCAATTTGGTATTTCCCAGAGGAAGCTTTGGTGGCACTAGAGAAGAATTGTTTTCGCTCTCGTACTCCTCATCTGCGTAGACCTCGTCATCTTGAAAAATTTTAGGTGGTGACCCAAGACTACCTGGTTTCGAGTCTAAAGGATAGGAAGTTCGAGGAGCCTGTAGGCTAGTTGATGAGCTACGTGTGCCCATGATTGAGTTAAGAGTAATTGGCGAGGTATGAAACGAACTTATGGCAGGAAGACCAGCTTTACCTAAATTTGAGTTCGCAGACTCAGTGGGAAATACCGACGTACTATCTAGTTGATCAAATACATTTGACTCATGTAATCGTTTTTTGGCACCAGTGTCTCTCGAAATATTTAAAACCTTCGCAGACTCCAATTCTTTTTTAGTATCTTGTGGTTTACTCAATACCTTAGAGATTTTGCTAATGCTATTCGTATCGCTGGAGAAAGTCGCATTTTCTGTTAGATCTCTTTCGTTCTGTAACTGATCTTCTGTTTGATTCTTCGCCTTGGATAAGTTAGGGGTTTTCACAATCTCCAATTTCTTCGCATCTGGAGAACTACCAGCAGCAAATTCCTCAAACTTAGAGATTTTGGCAGATACAGACATTTTTGGTATAGCAGCCTGTGTACTTCGTATCATTGATGGTGATAATAATCCCAATGTGTTACTCAGAGATTCGGTTTGAGGCTCTACATTGGCAAATAGTTGCGACTCATCTTCAAATGCTGAAACGCGAGCCTTTTTCTTTTCCTTGGATGTAGTTGCAGCTTTGCGCGTTGGGCGTCCTCGCTTTCGTTTCGTCGTGGAAGTATTCGATGCGTCACTATCTGATAACTCGCTGTTAACGCTTGTTCGTTTGTTTCCGCGAGCTCGTGAAGCAGAGCTAGTTTTCTTTTTAGGCTTGTCAACAGTACTAGAAAAATTAGCGGAACTCTCACTATTTCCATCTGAATCCGAAATAATAGTCGCAATATGTGAAGTTGTCGCTGAAGCAGTGATTTCCTTCAAGTTCTCAACTGAATTGTTGGACTCTGAGGTGAAAAACCTACAACCTGGACTTCGTTTCAAATGCTCCGACAGGGGATCATCATTAGGCTCCCATCCATCTAATCCTAATCCGCAGTAAGCACACAAACCATAATCTTCTCCAACCATATTGGGGCTATAGTAGAAACCAGCATTGGCCATTCGTTCACTAGTAGGGCTCCATCCCTTTTTTGAGTCATGGGGCCAAACCGAAGTTCCCATGAGGATTAACGCAGAGGTAGAAATAAGTGAAGATTCCATGGAATCAGTAGGGTTCCTAGAAGTATCTGCTGACGAATTGATGATTGCAGACTCTAACTCTTCGTTGGACATTGGCTGAAAATACGTTTGCAATCTTCCAGATTTCGACTCTTCAGAATGTGGAAAATGCTCAAGGCCGCATTCCCATGGCTTTCCGTGCAGGATAGTTAACGGACAATGCGCACAGTTGTCTGAATGGACCTTGACCGGATCATCATCAGGCTCCCAACCATCGATTCCAATGCCACACATGTAACAAGTCACCAGGTCCTGACCATATTCAGTTGGCGCTGGAGTGAAATAGAATCCTGCTCTTGCTATTTGAGTAGCACTAGGCCTAGCGTGAGGCCAAGCCACCTTTCTACTCCGTGGTTTAGAGCCAGCTAGTCTCGTCCCGTTGAATGTTTCCAAGCGGGCCTCGTAACCATGATACGACTTTTTTCGCGTAGTCTTGACCATAGTAGATGCGTATAATCAATATGGAGGGCTCTTTATGGGTAATAGAAAATCAATCAAAGAACTCGAGCTTCAAAGGAAAGGAAACGAATGTCTTTACTATTGAAATTGTGTTTACTGCAAAGTTCCTCGCAGTCAAAGTATTGTCGTCATGACAACGTTTACCATATCAAGAGTGAGGCTGAATTATGGAATTACTTGAAAAAGGATTTATGCTGGTATCTCGAGCTATCATAGTAAACATCTGCAGCATTTGTGAAAGAGGAGTCAATGTCCAGATCAGTTTCAACAGAATACCGAGAAAATAGTTTTGTGATAACTAATGATGCGCAAGATACTCTTGTTTCACTTTCCATACCAAGTTTTAAATTTTGTGTGATTTATCTCCATTTAAAGCTGGAGGCCATAGCTAGGAAGATTTAGAGAGCTACGCCGTGATTTTACGCATCACTCACTTGATTGGCATATATTATATTTTTTTTAAAATATCGTTAGCATTATTCATTACTTGACTATGGTCTTTTCGCGTACAACGCTCTTTACGGGCATTTGTTGACATACCCAGTTCTCGTCTCGCAAGTACTTACCAAAGTCTCTCGTGGATCGAGGAACTAGAGCCAAAACTTTTTTATAGGGCTCCTCACGTTCCTGGTACTCTCTGATGACAAGCCCTTCAGCAAACTCAATAAAGACTCTAGTATCACGGACGCGGAACAAAACATCGTCTACACGGAGAAAAAATCGGGAGAGCAATAACAATCGTTCTTTCATCACTCGGATTTTAATGCGCAACACAACAATTCCGTTATCACCTAGCTCATCCTCGTAGAGTGATACGTCGTCGAAAAACAATATTGGGTCTGGTCGGCGTAGTTTGTCAACGGGAATCTCTATGGTATCATCTAACTCCAATAAATTATTTTCCTCCAGCTCTTCACCTTTGTAACTCGTAGTATATGTCCAATCAAACGGTTTAACAATTCCCTGAACCTCATCAGGGCATATGGCAGACGTGTTTTCTCTCGACTTTTGCCACTCCTTGGAATGTGCTACCTCAAGCAGACCATCACGCTCGCCTGTCTTGTCAACTAAATCCAATGCAGCTAGGGCATTAAATCTAATACCCCAACCTGAAGGTTTATGCTTGATAAACACGTAGTTATTTCCAAAAATCATTTCAGGCATGGGAATTCCAATGTCTTCAGTGGCCTTATCAATTTCCGTCGAAGAAAGAATCGCAGTTCGGCACGAACGAATTTCCCAGTCACCACTTTCGTGGATTGAAGACGCCGGTCTTACAGGTGCCGGCGAGGTCATTATGAATTCGAGCTAGGATATAAATGAAAACCACACGCGGATGTTGAGGAGGGTATAGAAACAAGGTTGAGCTTTTTTGACCCTCTACAATTTTTATGACTGCAAGCCTTGGGACGTTTTCGACGACTGTCTGTTGAAAGTTTTCAATTTTTTCAGGTTTTTCAACCACCACCATTGATCTCCAAAAAGTCACGACAACCATGAAGCTTACTTCAGAACTGCTACTTTCTGCACCATCTTACATTAATCCTGTTAATGACAGGGAGTTGTACTTACGTGGTAAGTTGTCCTTTAGATGCTAACTTTGTAATTTTGTTAGCTAATTTGAAATCTTAAGGCCATAACATCCCAGTTATTGAAAATCTTGGTATTACTAAAGATCAAAACGACAGCATAGACTTGACTGATAACGCAATTCGAGTCCTAGGGAACTTTCCTAAGTTTGTTAGACTACGTACGTTGCTGTTGGCGCGAAACAGAATTTCACACATCCAGCCCACAATCTTCCAGTCTCTGCCGCGTCTACAAACATTAGTTTTGACTGGAAACTCACTTGCAAACCTTTCAGAGTTGGATGCTTTAAGTGGGTTTCCTGATCTCACATTTCTCTCTCTCGTGGACAATCCCGTTACATCAAAAGAATATTATAGAAGTTGGGTCATATGGCGAAACCCTCACATCCGAGTTTTGGACTACCTAAAGGTAAAGGATACCGAAAGAGCGCAAGCTAAAGAATTGTTTGGAAAGTCACATAGTGAGCCAACTGAACTTGCAGCTCAGATCATTGGTACCCGATCGTCAGGTGCCATTCTACGAACGTTTGATAGCACTACAGGAAATGGGATAAATTCCACTAGTGTGCAAAAGCTTACCGAGGAAGAGCGCGAAAAGCTACGACAGAGTTTAAAGCAAGCAACTAGTTTAGCAGAAATTGACAAAATAGAAAAGGCTCTTAAGAGCGGTCATTTTTAAGTAAAGTAAGAAACAAAAATCAATTAATGAATAAATAAATAAAACTCCACCTCAACTGGTTATTGGAAGGGACATTTTATGCGAGACACCATTTTCTTTTCTTTCCTCTCGTTCAGCATCGCTCAAAGGCTTTAGGAAAGAATTGGGTTCCGTGAAATGTGGACTAGATGTAGATGAAGAGCCCAGCGCGTATTTGTTGGGCCGATACAACTCAGAACCAGCGATAGACCTTCCAGACTTCACGTTAGCTGGTAGTGGGCGAATCACGCTAAGCTTGGGCATACAATAATACTTGTCATGTTCTTCATTATCTTTTGACTTCCAATAGCAGGCGTGACACACCTTTCCAATGTCAATTTCCCACCAAAAGGGAGAGATACTGGAAGAACATTTTACACAAGGGAACATGTCATTCTCATTGGGAATGAACAGGGTCTCTTGGGAATCGGGCATACCTGCAACGCAAACATGTGATTTTTTTTGGCCTAATTTACTATCCTTATCGGGGGTGAAGTATGCTGCTCGCTTTCTGGTATCATCTTGCATATTACTCGATAGCTTGTACCTCTCAATGTAGAGCTGAAGTATTGTCTTTCCTGTGTCAGCATCGATATCAGTTGGCTCGACCATGTTTGGCTTTATTGTAGCTTTTCTGCAGAGGATGATAGGTGTAGCGTGTACTTGTATATTGTTGAACCGAATCGCTTGAGCAGAGGCGTCCTTAACAGGCTCAAGTTCAACGCGAAAGAGGAAGTTGGCTTTCTCAGCACAACCCACATGAAAATTGCACCCGCAATGAGGGCACGGAATACACACTCCAACATTGCTCGCACATATCTTGCAACTGACTTTTCCTTGCCCAGGAATAGTGCCAATCCCTTCAACAGGCTGCATATAATCCACGTCGCCAAAAAATAGATTTTTAATCCAGATAGAACATTTGACGTGCGCCCAGTTATTTCCCAAAGTGCGTTTCACAGCGTCAGGCCTCACGCACGCATCGCCAATCATGGCTGCATCATAATTTTGTTCCCTCACTGGACAGAGAACACAGCCATAAAGAGTGCTTATCTTGGGACTTTCGTCGTTAGAACATGGATCGCAAAACCAATTTGAAAAATCGGTAGAAGCCTTAATGCCGTAACAGCCTTTGTGAACGTTGACCCCGCAGTTATTACATCTGACTTGATTCTCTATATGACCCAGTGACATGCATACTACACAAGGCCGCGCACTCAGTGTTGAAAACGAATGTGCTTCCGCATTGCCAGATCCATTGCATCGGTCTTGTCCGTCCGTAAAAACCACCTGAGCAGAAGACGACTGAGACTGATGGTCAGTGTTTGAATCATTCAAAACTCCCGCAGATTTTGTGTTTTGAGGCGTTGTGGCTGCGTTAGAAGATTGATGATAAGAATGATCCGTCTTATCAGAGGCATCAGAACTGACCGTCTTTTCTGTGTAATTATACTGTTCTTCATCGATAGTCAGTTTCGTTTTTGGAATCTTTAATAGTATAGAAGATGCCTTGCCAGACACAATGTCTTTTTTGTCTTTGACGGAGAGATTGGCACCTGCTTGAGACTCATTCGATTCACTCCTAGCTTTACTTCCTAATGTGTTTCGCGTTCTTTTCGGCGCAACATAGACAGAATCTAGATCAATCTTTGGCAACTTGGAATTAGACCTCCCAATACCCTTTAAAGAAAGTTTCGGGGTGATTTTCGGTACAAACGTAGCCGTGTCTGCAGTTACAGCCTTGTCTGTATTCAATGAATCAGGAAAATCGGCAATAGAACTAGAACTCGATGCGGGCGAAATTGACGGAGTTTGAAAAGAGGAAAATGTGGTACTCCTTTTCGCATTTCTTGAGGTGGAGGATATAGATGTAGGGGGCTCTTTCGTTGGGGCTTTTTCTCTAGCACTTTTAGCATCAGTTCTCAATCTTTTTCGACTGCTTTCTTTTTCGTGTTCGTCCAGAATTGCTTGAGCATCTTCCACAAGCTCTTCTTCAATTAACCGTTTTGTACCACCCCCTCCTCTTTGGGCTACCTTTTTCAAAACTTCCTCTGGGTCTTCCCAAATGGCGGCATACCGACGCCAGAGCCTTGCACAACGATTGCATAAAGCTATGATTGGGTTTGAATCTCCCGCAGCACGGTGGCCTGGTGCACGTTGCCAGTCATTTGATTCAGTAGAGTGACAATGTTTACATACAAACGTACGACCCAAGGCCTTGGATTTTGCAAGGTCGAACTTGGAATCATCAGAGCTATCGGCAACAGCATCGACTAATTCTCCTTCATTACGGGCAAACTCAGGCTTCATCTTGTGACGTCTTCCTTCGTAATTATCCCAAATTTTGTGTCCATTCTCCGTTTTTTTCCATAGATAATAGAATCGAACAATATCCGCTGGTTTTTTTGTCTTCACAAGTTTGTAAACCTCATGAAGTTCATTGCCATATTTTTTTACACCTTCCTCAAATCGACTCACTTCTTGTGCGCTCAGCGTTGGCTCTCTCAAAATCTTGCGCGTTAACAGCTTGATTCTGGACTTTGCAGCTTCTTTATCATAATTGCAGTCCATATAAGATTTCAAACAAGCATCGAGAAAATTGGGGGTATATGCCTCAACACCAATGTTTTCTGCCAGAGAAGATAATTCTTTCAAAAAGAGATCAAACTGATCGTCGCCAGGATCTTTATAATCAATTAAAGGATATGCAGTGCTAGGCGTTTGCCACATAAGGGTGGCAGTATCGTCACCTCCGCGCTCAATATACCCAGCGGGTCGTTCTTGTAGCCATGCCGGCCGATTTTTTTTGTCGAGATGTAATAATTCAGAGATATCAGAGCTATTGCCGTCGTTAACAATTGTTTGACAGGTAAAAACTTTGAGAGTCTCACGACGGGTTGTTGACTTAGACCTTCGGGACTTTTTCTCAGCCTTTTCGGATTCATAATACACTACCGGTCGTCCTGACCAACTCATGACGCTGGCTTGGTGCTTAGCACCTAATCGAGAAGCGGCCCTTGGGTAGATTCGATCATCCATATCAAGCACATCCTCAATTTTAGCGTGGACGCCCAAGTATCGAAAGGGCCAAAGGCGAAGTTGGCGCTTTTGTTCAAACGTAAGTTTTTGAGATTTAGTTTTCCCATCAAATGCTGCTGCAAGTTGTTCCGACCTCGTTAATGCTGGCGGGGAGGAAGTGCTCGAGCTTTCCCCAGAATTTAAGCTACTAGTTGAATTAGTAGCGGGGAGGGAAGGAAGCGAGGTATTGTAATCACTTTTTGGATTTACCATGAAATCCAAGTGCTTCGAGTCGAGCCCGCGATTCTCCAAAAGCTTTCTTTCGCGTGCCCCACTACAAGGTGCACATGACCATCCAAATCCCCGACTAGGTTTTCTTTCTAACGGAGGGTCAACACATAACATATGATAGTAGTTTAAGCAATGAGCACATTGAACTGAGTCATCAGGAGAACACCACTGAGCACATTTAACACAATTTTTGGGGGCTGCGCAAAGGTCCTTTGCGCGACCAGCTTCCACAATAGCAAAGCGAAATCTCTCGCAAAGTACTTTCTGAGCTTTGATAGGGATGTTGATAATTTTTTCCGTAGGCACAACGTCAAATAATGTAATAATATATCGATCAAAAAGCTTGTCAAACCAAAAACAATTGGGTTCACGCCGGAATGCTTCAATGTCCTCAATGTGATCTTTATGGCGCACTATACACTTTCCACGGATACTTGCAATGGGACAAAGATCTGAGTTCATGGTAACAAACAGAAGTCTGGAGTCGTTTGATTTCTTTGAAATGTCTTTAGGCCTGTAGAACCAATTAACTCGAACCATATAGTTTTCTGCAGATGATTTACTTGCCGTTGATTTTCTACTTTGACGTCCAGACTTCGACACTCTTCTGCGTTTTGTAGAAGTCGTGTCAGTATGAATTAAGTCAGTCTCCTCACTTTCGCGCCCATTAAATGAATTATCCTCTTCTGGTTTGTAGACAAATTCCATAATACGCGCAATATAGTAGGGCTCTCCAGGTGGCTCAGCAATCAAGTATATGTGGTCTTAAATGAAGTTAGCAAATTGTCAAGCGTAAACCATAATTACAGAAGTACAGAAATATATTACCTTCGGGTGAAAATATAGTACCGTCAGCTAAATGAAGAGAAGAGTCCGATTTTATTGTCGCAAAATGAAAATCTAGCATCCCCAACATCGAGTTTGCGGACGTGTATTTTGGCTGCCAATTCATTGGTATTTTTTCGAGAGCCGTGTCGTTTCCACGCTTACTTGACTGTCCCAAAAGATTATCCTTCTTGGCAGGTAAGCTAGCTTGTTTAACAGAAACAAGTTTTAAAACCTTCCCAGGTAAAGAGGGATTGCCTAAATTGCTCTCAGAGAGGTCATCGGTAGGATCTGCTATACCCTCATCAAAAGACGTATCTTCGGCATAATTTACACGAGAGACTCTCCTACGGGTCCGCGAGGAAGAGCCGCCCTCAGAGAGATCTTGGATAGCTGCCATATCTAATTTGGTAGGATCTCAGATCCAGTCGATTGAAAAGCCCAAGCTATGGAATTTGATGATAATTGCAACAGACTTTGGCTGGTTAGTAGGGTAAAAAAAAAGAGAGAGAGAGAGAGAATTGAAATCAACAAAAGAAAGAAAGTATTATGTAAAGCATAAAAGGAATTAAGAAAATATATAGAAGGAGAAAATGGTAGCTTCCAGAGCAGAAGATAATTAAATGTAACAGGCTTGAAATATTCCAGGGAAAGAAAAAAGTTAGAAGTAATAGAAACTTCAAAAAAAAAGGGTAAATAACTATATATTGAAGGTTTGGTGCAAAAATTTTGTAGAATTATTGCATTAAGAAGCTCTCATTAAATTCACAATTATAGGCATGCAAATTTTTCTGTAGAGGCTCAAAAGGGTCTAAGTATGTCACTTGAAGAAAACAGAAAATGCTCAATAGAACTTGGCGGAGATTCCTATACTACCTGGGATCTTCACCATCTTTAACATGAAGCATTCTATTTTATTGATACTGGTGAAAAAAAAAGCAGAATATTGAAGTGAGCCCTCACAAGTTACCATGGCAACATTTGATGTTTCAATATCATTTCCTGCTCAGATTGAGATATTTCAATTAAGATTGAAAACCCCCATATGAACAAAGCATTGCGCTAAATACACTTCAGGCATAACTGTGCATCTGTTCAAACGATGAAACAAAATGTTTAGTAAAGAAATGTTGAAAGCTTTAAGTGAGCGCAACCACGTTACGAACAACTGCTGCAGCTGTCTCTCAAATCGGTGACGGTCAAATCCACAACAAAGAAGAAAATGGGAGGAACGGTAACGGGCTTATTAGCCGGAGGTGGAGGTAGTTGGAGTCCGCGTGCTTCCATGCTTGTACTAGAACCACAGGCTCGCCCTCAACCAACGATGGGAATTGAGTTTCACTTGGCAAAAGATGTAATGCAAGACTCAAAGACCGGGAACCATGCAGAATTCCTTGAATCAAATGGCATTTTTGCGCAGCCCTCGGATCTAAAATCTTCACTAAGTAACTTGGCGCATGTTGTTATGGAGTGCGCCCCTGTTATTGAATTTGAGAACCAAGGAGACTTGATTAATTACCCAGAAAATGCCGTTTTTCCTAATGTTTTTAGTCTAGGTTCTGAGCAGGGATTTTTATTCAATGACGGCAAACACAATGTACCTGGGGAAGTTTTGCAAATTAATTTCCTGTAAAATATCAAATTCTATGTAAACACTCATAATAAGAAAGCACGAACAAACATATTACCGTAACAAAATTCATCTACCACATTAGCCTCGAAAATGCCCTTTCAATTGCAGTCACAACAGTAAAGAAGATATGGTCACTGCTCAACTCACCAGTCCATATGGCTGAAAGTACAGATCGTGGTCTGTCCCCTTCTCTTGAAAGGAGTGCTTCAAGTCGATCCATTGGGAGCAAAAACGCTAGCATAGATCTGCCATCCTCAGACTTGGGGGAATTTATAGTTGGTGCAGTCAGTGAATGGGTCGGTGATTCTTCTGATATAACTAAATGGTAGAGTTGCAGCATAATTTTTAGCCCCAAAGCTATGCTAAACGCTTTAAAAGTATAGCTAAGAATGCTCCACGAAGTGCCCCACAAGTTTAACGGATCAAGGTTCATAATAGAAGTAGAATGCTTGAAATTCAACCCACCACCGGGTGGAAAGAAGTCGGAGGGAACACAACGAAAACTTGTATCAGGTCTAGCAAATGACCGGTTTCTTCTAATTTGAGTTATAGTGCGACTACTAGTTCTTAGCGACAGGACTGGACGCCTCGCAACAATCTGTTGGCCAGTAAGAGTAGTAGTAGACTCGGTTAGCCTATTGACCCATCGAGAAGTGTCTGTTTGCGCACGCATTCGGGTCTCAAAAACAAATTCATTGGTCTTTAGAGCAACTTCAGGTATGTTGAGTAGATCTGAACTCCGAATAATAGGACTTAAGGTATCACGGTGCACATATATCTGGGGGCTTAGATCAAGTGGCGCGTAGAGTGAAAAGCCGGACTGCTTCTCAGCGCACCACTTGATAAATTTTTTTCCTGCAGAGTAACGTAGCCACCCTGCGCCATGACTAGAGAATAAATGGGCTGAAAAATCTTCGAGCTCAGAATGATAAAGGTGAGGCGTATAGTTCGATGACATGAGCACACTGGCAAGCATTTCAGAGTCAGACGCAAGAACAGATGAAACAGCGCAAGGAAATAGCAATTGATTGATTTCATCTTCTCCCTGATCTGCATTGATTGAACTAGAAGTAAGCGACGAAGACATAGAACTGGAGTCATCTTCGTTGATAGAATTTTGTCTAGCCAAATCCAATTGCCTTAAGCGAACTTTACACTGTATTATGACTTCATCAACAGTGGCACCGAATAAAAAAGGAGTAATTCCATGAGCATTCAATTCCTGCAAAATTGCAACCTTAAGCTCTAGGATATCTTTGAGAGGGAAAAGATCCGCTTTGGTAATAACGGGGACGACAGGGACATACTGAGAAAGTCTTTTAATGTACTCAACATCTACCGGCTTGATTCTGTTTAAAATAGTGTAAAGACATACATCGACAAGAGAGGATTCAGTAAGAGTCGATGTAGACGCAAGAATGGGTAAAGCATGTTCACTCGCAGGATTGATGAGAGTACAAGTTTTTTCAAAAATTGATTCCAAGTATGATACGACCGGGTCAATACAGTAGCAAGCACTTGAAAAAGAACCATAACCAATAGTGTCAACTAAGCAAATATTTTTATCCAAAGTGATTCCATCAGAATTAGTAGAGGTAGAAGACTCTACGACACTTCTCCGTCCGGAGATCTGTTCCCCTTTCCAAAATTGAGGTAGTGGTTTAGTAGACGCTAGCAACTCCCACAAGGCAGTTTGATGATCAGGGTTCTGATCAAGATTTCCGTATAGGCTATTCTCGGAAGGTGATTTGGAACAAGCTAAATTTGGAGCATCATCTACATGTACAATGTCCCTGCAGGATTGTGTAAGACCTTTAATCAATAAAGACTTTCCCGCGCCAGAGTCTCCAGCGACTAGTATTTTGAGCTTTCCCATAGCAAGGCCTTCTAAGGTGAAAGGCCGCCTGGAAGGAAGAGATATAGAGGGCATTCGAAGTTTTGGAGAGCGAGGATGGACAGCAGTATGATCTTCGTTTGCTAGTCGAAAATTAGGGCTTCTATCAACATGTTGTCTACAAAACTTTGGTTCTGAAAGCCCTTGGAATATGTCTGGTTGCTCACGAGTCGAAGAAGTGGGGGAAGTCGACTTCGTTTGATTGAGGAACTTATCAAAGCTCGTCCTGCTATTGTTCTCCAGCGAATTAATTGAATTTAAATTTGGCGACTGAGATGATATAATAGATTCCACATCAGAATCCAGCAGGCTGGACTTTGGGTTCTTTGAAGAAAATGTTACACTGGAGGACAAAAAAGAAGTCGAGGCTAGATCACTAAAACTAAGCTGTGGTTGTGGTGGCGGTGGAAGGGATGTTTGAGGCCTGCGATAGGAATCTGAAGGATCAGAATCCGTCAAGAAGAAGGTAATAGGAGCGTTAGAGACCGCTGTGTGAGACGTTGATAGCTTGGTTTTGTGCGTATGATTGCCCATGATTTCAGACAATAAGATAGGATATAGGTATAAAAGTTGAAAGAGACACCAAGTTGTAAGCCAATCCACAAGGGTCGAGGGAAAATAATTCTTAGATATATCTTCTAAAGGCGAGCTCTACGACAGAGTGATGGATTGCGATTTCAAGCTTCTGATGCTTTTTAATACCCACGTGAAGACAGTAAATTATAGGCAATGAGAGCAACAGGGTAAAAATGTGGTAACGATGGTGCTAGACAAACTCTTGTGAAATGCAGGATGAAATGATATCAAGTCCAATAAAACTGCAATTTGAGGTACAGAATGGTGATGTTGAGGAGACGAGGAGGAAGGGTTTAAGAGCAGATTAGAGTGTATCCTTTCCCGGGGAAGATAACATCATGATGAATCATTATCTATAATCAATTTAAATTACCTAATATTTATAGTACCAGGAGAACTCTATCACGTGGTCCATATCGAGCGACAGAAACCTCAACAGCTCAGCCAAAAAGGTACCTGCAAGTGATCCAAAACCTTCAAAAGCTAACCAATGCGACTTCCGTCATTCAGTCTAGCTACTTCAACCAGCAAGTTGTCTTCAATTCTCAATTCTGCTTTCAATTATGAACTGCTGTGAAGAATTTCTACTGCTACTAGCTTCAATTATCCCTCTTCTGTTCAAAACTTCTGTTGTCAGCTGCTAGAATTCATTTCTAGGCCTAAACCTCTTCATCTCCAGCTCCTAGCCTACTCAGTAAGTCCAACTTCCAGTGCAGCATTCAACTCTCCTTTTCTCAATCTTGCAACTTGTCCGTGTGTCGTAAGCGCTCATATCATGGTTTCAAATTTATCTTATCCTATCGACTCGACAAAGATCTTTAAATCGTGCGTATTTTAGATGGTTTGATTTGCCCACCTAACTTTTTAGACCTATTCCCTTTCATGTACAGGATTTTCTTGTTGCAGCCTCTCGGTGGACTAAGAATCGCATCTTTTTCACTCAGACAGAACTTTTAGGAGCGCGCAATCAATATCTTGGTGGTCCTACTTCTCCCCCACCTCTATCTACGTCTCCTATCGCCGTAGCAAGTCGATGTACCACTCACTACTATGCAAAGCCTACAATCGAACTCTCTTCCCATGATGGCACTTTACTTTTAGCGTATCCGTCCGTTGCACAGCTTTGGGAGTTTTCTAATCAAGTCTCTACGGGAGGTGCATATTGCATTACCGGTACCACTTGTGGAGTCAATGGCAAAATCATTTCAGCTCACTTTATCAACTATCAAGGGTCCGCGGACGACGATTTAGGATCCACGTCCACTGCGGCACACATTTCCAATCACAACCCTTGCAACCTTGTACTGCTACAAGTTGTCCGTAGAGACGAGATCAATATGGAAATCCACCAATTGAACAAGAAGCCCAGTTTTGTGCAAACTCTCGTGTTGCCACCTGCATCCTCCGGGCATGGTCCTTATACAATATACTCTCGACATTCCAAGAAATGGATTGCTGTTATTACCAAGGCGGGAGCTGTGACTCTATTTTCGGTGCCTGATTTCCATCCAAAAGCATTGTCAGGACTGGAAACAACATTGAACGCAGATGGCATGCCGTTATTTGATATATGTGGCCGCTGGCTGGCTTATGCTCCAGCAAAACCTGCCAAGCAGACTATGTATACTCCACTCAAGCTTCCGCCTCCAGGCCTAGTTTTGGATCGAATTTTGGAGACTATTTCCACAGCTACAGCTGCATCACTCAAGTCTTTTTCAGAAGCCAGTGTAGCAGGCATCCGATATTACCTTTCAAAAAATCAGCGTGTAGATCCTGCAAGCGTGAAATTCAATCAAGCTAAACGCAGAGGAAACAATATCATCTACGTTGGTTCCAATAAATTCCATTTGGACGGTTCTGGACGGATAGCATCTGCTGGGTCGCCTGTGTCATCATTGCAGGTGGCACTCAACAGCTTATTTTCTTCTCAGTCGCAATCACAATCTATCCAAATTATAGATTTAGAGACACAAGCTATTGTTTCCACATTTCTTTCTCCACAAGAATTATCATTTTTGTCTTTATCTCCATATGACACTGTTTTGGCTACGGTTTCTGCTAAAGGAGAAAATGTATTTACATTTGACTTATCCTTTGTGCCACGACAAGTGAGCCTTTCCGGAAGGTACGTGAGAGGCAAAACGCCAGGACGAGTTTCGCATGTTGAATGGGATGCGGAAGGAGGTTTTGGCATTGTTACTAAGGACAAGGGGAGTGTTCATTGGTTTGAACGACAGCCATGGAATACTTATGAGAGTCAGGTGGATGGGTTTGGAGTGAATGGGCAGCAGGTTTTTTCAAAGTCGAACAAATCCTGGAGGCTGTCGGGATGGAATATATCCGATATGTGCATGATTCCGGAGATGATTGGGTCAGAAACTGAGTTGAGAAGATCTAGAGAGATGTCATCTGAGTCCTTGTCAACAATTCCAGAGAGGAAATCTTCTCAAACATCACTTTCTTCCATACCTTCATCAGTGGAATCTCGGTATGTGAATTATAAGTACAGTAATATTGCAATGGTGAGAGAGGGTGAGATTTTAGTTGTGGATGCTGCGACAGGGAACTGCTCTTGGAAGTATGACTTACCGAGTTTACCCATTACAGAAACCATTTTTGCGCATATTCTGCCGCTTTCAAGCGATATTCCACAACTAACAGGTCTTGCAACAGAACAAGTCAAGTATAGAGACTTGCAAGTGATTGAACCGTTGTCCTTTTTTGAAATGGAGACATGTTTGCCATATCCGTTTGTGCATACAGACCGGCATGTAATTTTGGCAACATATGAGGAGGAGGAGGACGAAGGCGAGCTTGCAAGTCCAGTGTTTGGGCTTGCAATTAAATCCAAGGAGCTTGATTTTGGACGAGCCACCATGCTTCTCAATGGGGTGAGGTCAAAAAGAAGACCAAAGAAAAGACTAAGAAGCAAGATCACGAATCCGGCCTCGAACCAAGATTACAGAGACTATCAACCAAGAATCAACGCGCGCCCAAATCCATTTCCAGTGCTCCCAGAAATATAAAACCCCCCAAGAAACCCGTCACTGCAAATGGAACCTCGACAATTCCTGCTATCCAGCCCGTCAATCAACCTGTTACATCATCATTCACTAAACCTCCATCCGCATCCCCTGCATCTACTTCATCTGGCCCTAGATCATGGGCAGAGCTGCTTGGAAATAAAGCAAAGCCCGTAGCCACTCCTGCTCTCCCAGTACCTGACTCTACCCCCTTTGAACCTGAAATCCCTGCACAACCTGTTGACATCCATGACGAACCAGCACCTTCAATTACTGTAAAAATCCCTACCTCTGAACAAATTCCTGCAGAACCCATACCTGTCTCTGAACCTATTCCAGCACCTGCGCAAAAACTTTCATGGGCTGCCATTGCCGCTCCTAAGCCTGCTGCACAACCTAAGAAAATCTCTCCCGCTTTGCCCGTTCCTGCTCCTGCTGCTGAACTTACTCCTGATATCACTTCTACCGAACCTGAGCCTGTCCCCGAACCAGTTTCTGAACCTGAACCCACACCCGCATCTGAACCAGTCTCTGAACCGGTATTTGAACCGGTATCTGAGCCAGTATCTGAACTAGTCTCTGAACCAGTTCTTGAGCCTGTTGAAGAATCCGTTCCGGAATCCGAGGCCGAACCTGTGCAGCCTCCTGGGTTGAACAAAACCGAGCCCGAACCCGTTGAACCTTCTATCCCTGAAAGCCAGGAAGTCCCTGTAGTCCTCCCTAACACCGTTAGCCGTGGCAGACTCGGTGTTCAATTTGGATCATTGAATTTGGCTGATGACGAGGCTGAGGAACCTCAATCTGTTGAGGAAGCCCCTGTCCAGACCCAACCTCAAGATCAGTACCAGACTCAGCAACAGTACAACTCCTACAATAGATACAACCGTCCTGGTCAGTTTCAACAACCTCCTGCTCAACCTGCTCAGCAGCAACCTCCTACTCAACCTGCTCAGCAGCAGCCTCCTACTCA
Organism: Geotrichum macrosporum; assembly: GCA_030463045.1. NCBI lineage: Eukaryota > Fungi > Ascomycota > Dipodascomycetes > Dipodascales > Dipodascaceae > Geotrichum > Geotrichum macrosporum. The sequence goes on from JAKVQY010000037.1 coordinate 34,548, forward strand.
ACCCCAAGCTCAAAAGCAATTTGAGCCTTTTGCCCAAAACCAGTATGTTTACCCTGGTTCTCACCCGGGATTTAACAATGGTTATAGCATGCCCACAGACTACCCTTACGGTGCCGCTGATCCCCAGCGTAACTCTTTTGCCAACTACTACAACCCTTATCAGCAAACACACCCTCAAGACCTAGGCCGCTCTGTACTTGAGCAGTCGAATACCGGGTCTTCTGCCGGCAGGTATGGCTCTGACAACAAAACTCCTGCTGGTTCTTCTGCTGGAACTTCCCAGTCGCCTGCATCCAGCGCTGCCGCGTCACCTGGAATTGCAGCTGCTGGAACTGGTCCTCAACAATACCAGCAACAACAGCCTATGAACCCTTACTATGTAAATCCTGCCTACGCTGCCTACTACTACCAGTATGGCGGATTCAACCCTCAGCAACAGTATGCAAACCCCACTCACCAGAAGAATTATTTTAACCAGCAATCTTACTATAATACCGGCGACTATCGTCAACACCAGCAGCAACAGCAACCTCAGCAGCAACCTCAGCAGCAACCTCAACAGCCTCAGCAGCAGCCTCAACAGCAGGGCCAGCCATTGACTGGAATCTCTGAGTTTTTGCAGCGTGATGACAAGCAAACTCCTGGCAGTCCTCAGGTTTCTGCTGCTCAGCAACAACAGCCCGGTGTTGCTCAGCAGCAAGCTGTTCAAGGTCAATACCCTATTCAACCCCAGAACCTTTACTCGTACGCGGGATATGGTCACTACGGACAAGCTGGAGCTGGCGGAGCTGGCGCCCGACAGAACTGGAACTATGGAGGTTAAACACGAAGGAAAGAGGAAAAAACTTGATTAATTTATTATTATTATTTTTATTATTTAAGCACAAAATTGTGTGTATGTGTTTTTATTTAAGGTCTTCCTATTGTCAAAGTATTTGAAATATGAAATGTGATTATGAACTGAATTATTAAATAACGTTGAATCTTGTGTTTTACAATGTCATTTCGATTCCGAGGCAAGATCGAAGCTCGAGCTCGGGAGAAACGCGATTACCAGAACAATCGGCCCATGCCAATGGTTGCAAGCAAACGAATTCAAGACTTTTAACTTAGCTTAACATAACATATATTTTTAAAGTCTCAACTTATAGAAATAAACAAAATATAGAT
>JAKVQY010000380.1:0-15054 GCA_030463045.1 Geotrichum macrosporum
GATTGGAATGCCGAATTTCAGTCAGATCCTGTTCGGGGCTTTTACAGTCTTACAACGAGAGAAGGGCTCTACAACAATACCTACAAGTATTCGTTGACAAAAGTTTTAGACTTTTCATAAGTCGAGGAATATAATGTCTTTTATGTTATCTAACATAAAATCTGCCTTGATGGCCAAGTTGGTAAGGCGCGTCACTAGTAATGACGAGATCGTCGGTTCGAATCCGGCTCGAGGCATTCATTTTTAAATTTCTTCATTTTATTTAGCTTTTACGAAATATGCCGAGTAGCATACCCTCCAGAATAGGTTTTTTTTTTTTGTGCTGCTATAAGTTTCCTTCATTTCTATCCAAAGATGGTTTTGGAATTGTGACAACGTTGTTTATGAATTGCTATGCATTAAATTTGAGAAGGTTAATTATTATATATTTTAAGCATATGAAAAGGTCTTTAATTATTTAAGCCCTACTCTACCCGTGCACTGAAAACTCAAATTTTGAAGCAAGTGCAGCAAAGCCTCAGGAGTGTTTTCACCTTAGTCCTAAATAAAATTTGTACAGATCACTGCGATAGAAGAGCTATACATTATTGCGATAGGAGAGCTATAAAGTACTGCGATAGAAGAGCAACAGATTATTGCATTATAGAAATATTTGAATAACAGTAAACATTGGCAGAGATAGATATTCGACCAATTTTCTTTATACGCTAAGTTGCGGATTTCATTTTGACACGAGTAGTTAGACATGCCTATAGAGGAATGTATGACAACGTAGCGGTTTGGATTTTTTCATGTCACAAGTTGAGATCTTCCAACATTTAATAAATCCAACTCTTCGAAAGAACTTTTTTCTATTTATCTTCTTTAATGAATGTTGTGCGTTAAAGCCAAAATCACACTCATTTTGTTTTCAAGGCTTCTACAGTCAAGTTCATGCAAACATAAAGGGTACAAAATTTCTTTCTCTGTAAAGGAAACTTCATAATACTTGGCAAATTACCTTCAATCATAAAGCAATAACAATCAAAATCTTGGAAATCAAAAAAGTGGGTATTTATTTTCAAATTAATCCTACAAAATTACTCCTCAAACGTCGATCCAATACCCCCTAGACCAGGAATCTTGTCCAAAACTTCGCGCATGTACTCGTAAACTGTAAAGGTCACAGCCTGGCCAGGGGCCACTCGCATGATTCTTGGGGTAATACCCTTGTAAAGAGCGTGAATACCTTCCTGTGCAATTAATTGCCTTGAAATTCGCGTAAATCTTGAAAGGCCGGATTCTTTGGAGGCACCACCTTCACGCTGCATTCTAGTCTTGATTGTGTCCAGAGGAGCATTAGACAGAGGACCTAGAGCACCACTAATGAGGCCGATGACAGATGTTTGGTACGATGGCAATTGCCCATTGTACTGAGGTTGGAGGTCATTTAATTTTGCCTTGAGTTCAGAATAAACTGTAAAGTTGACACCCTGATTGGAAGCTTGACGTGCGGCTGTGAGAGCAACACCGCGGTAAAGGGCCGTGAATCCTTCTTCTCGCACCACTGTCCATACACAGTGAGCGGCATTGCGATATTTAGGTGTGTCCAATGGGTCTACTAGGGAATGATTTTGAGCCTGCAGACGGATCTTAATGACTTCTGTGGGGTTCACAACAAGTACGGCTTCAGTGAGACCTGCTCCAACACCAGCAATGAAAGTGTTTCCGACCGTGATACTTCCATCGGCAGATGCCAACTGCTTCTTGTAAAATTCATAGGATGAAAATCGGATTGACATCTTGGGGATGATACCAGTAACGACAGCACCAAGGCCTTTATATAGGCCAAGTGGAGTTTCGCGCTTTGCAATCTGAATACCAGTCTGCACAAACCCAAGTTTTTTGACTCCTGGCCCGCTCTTGTTCGACAGCTGCATTCGCACCTTGATAGTATCCAAGGGATGGCAGCAGAGAGCTTCAAACAGGCCGGCTGTACCACCAGCAATCAAGTCGATGGCGGCACTCTTGCTCTTTGTCTTTTCCGCAGGTGCCATTTTGAATAATAGTAAATATATAAAGCTGAAGCAAAATAATGAAAAGCGGGAGACTGGAAAACCGTAAGAAAGGCTGAAGATGCCTTTTTATATGTGTTTTTTTTAAATTAGGCACGTCGAGTGAGATGGATTCATCACTCCGACTCGGCCCATCACCTTTTGTAGTGATAGTACTATTCATATTGAGTTGGACGACGCCCAGTGACTGACAAGAAAGCATAGCAAATGACTGATATATTCCTTTTTATAGTAATATCTGGGGAAACTGTAAATAAATGTGTCAAATCACATGCCCTAGCCCTAATTGTTTCTTTGAACCGAGGTCCACGTGAAGACAAAAGATAATCATAAAATAACTCCCAAAACCTATTATAAAAAGAGTCACAAAACTAATTACAATATTAGACACAAAAGTAGTCACAGAAAGAATGATAAAAATATTTATATCCAGCGAAAACAACCGCAAAAAACAACTACAAAATTACCCCTGCCCAGATCACCGACTAAGCTAAAAAAGTTATCTAGGGAACTCCTACATTTCAAACAAGCTCAAACACGAACAACACACCCATTTCTGACCAGCAGAAAGATCCAGTGACCCCTCGACGCTTTGAACCACTTATTTTCCAACTGACTCAAGATACTCCGGGGCCCTGTTTCACCAATTAGACGCTTTCTCAACTCTTGTCTTTGTCCGACTGATTCCTGGTCTCATGAGTGCTCAGACATTTCTTCAGACCAAAATTTTTCAATCTGACCTAGACTTACCACTAGTTCCTTCAACTCTGGGTTACACCAAACGTCTTGAAGAAGGCTTTCTATTACTCATGAGATATTTCCGTACGCGTGGTAAGATACTTAAGGGGCTTTTTATCCTCAACCGCTAACTTTTTAGCACTTTTGTAGTAGTTTAAATGATTTTGGCCCATGAACTGGCCAGGACCTCCACCATCGACTCTAATGTCCGCCAATGTCCTTTTCAACTACCTCATTATACCCCCAGTATCTTTGCCGAACTGGCCCGACCAGAGTCTCGCAAAGATTCCAAGCTGATACGCTTTAATCCAAAGTCCCATGCTCTTTCTGTAGCTACCCCCGAAATGATGGTCATATACCTGACTTCGCGAGACATTCTCGACTACGATTTGTTATCTGACTTTTTTCTGACTTTTCGTCTATTCATGACTCCACAAATATTGTTAGAGCTATTAGTCGGAAGGCTGGCCTGGGCAATAGCTGTCCAGGCTGAAGAGGAGGAAGAGGCTGTTAGTGAAATTGGCAGAGACGTTTCGGTCAGGACATTTGTCATGCTCCGGCATTGGATTTTGAATTTTTTCCCGGATGACTTTGTACCTTCTTTTGATCTTAGGGTTAGTTTCTCGGGATATTTCAGCGCTCTCTATTCGTGGGAACTCACCCAGCAACATCAGTCCTCTCTACTTGTTTTGAACCAGCTGAAGAAATGCTGGCTACGTTCCTGCGCGTTATATTGGGATTTGCATCCTGAGCCCGCCACACTTTCTACAATTGGGACCTCTGAGACTCATGTTCCACCCGGAGGCACAGTTGGGTCCAATGTCCTGCCATGTCAACCGGCAACTCGCCGGACCACTCTACTTTCCCTGTATCAGGCGCCAATCAGGCCAGTTGTTAGTACTTCCGAACTCAACCGAACCTCATCACATATTGACCAAAATTACATTCTCTCCATGATGGGCAGTCTCATAAAGGGCGGCATTTCATTGTCAACGGATGTAGAAGTCAAGCAGATCCAGCCACCTACTCCTGTGAAAAGTATGGGTCCAAGTATACCCATCAGTTTAGACATTAACCCGCGCAAGAAACAACGTTCCATTCTTTCGATTCTTGATACCTGGAAGCGAGAGCTTGGCTTACATAGAGACAAGGCCATTTCAAAATTTTTCTCGAAAATTGTCAATGTATCTGATCCTAAGAAGCCTAGTAAACTTTCCCACATTCCCTCTAACGAATCAGAGCACGGAAAGGTACGCATTGATATTTTGAGCGCTAGGGTTATAGAAGAGCTAGATAACATTCTCAAACACCAAGATCTTGTTTTCTCTCCACAGTCCTCTCGGCCGCACTCGCACACTTCACTCTCAACTATTTCGCATGTTTCCACAGGTGAACCTGTGCAAAGCCCTGCTCCCGACAGTCTAACAAATGACACTAGCTTTGGATCTTCTTTGACGAAAAAACATGACGAGATTTCGTTGGATCAAGTATTTTCTACACCCTTAAAAACCCATCGCATATCTCTCATCGACAACATGGAAATACGTGAAAACGTCAAGTACAGTGGAGGTGGTACCACTGACAGCAACAGCAATCCAATTATTCTTGCAACAATTCCTAGTAATACCGACCCCTCAATTGATATTCAATGGGATTCCGAGTCCGATATATCAGCAATAAACGCTTCTTTACCCAATAATACACATCCTTTGTCTTTCCAGTCAGCGCAGACATTTCATTCGTATGATTCTCAAGTCACGGACGATTACAACCAGCCAGGGTACAACTTCGAGTCTCCGTCGCATATTGGACTTCGCCGTATGAAAAACTTATGCAATCTTAAGGCTGAAACAGAACAATACCCGTCATCCAACCATAATTCTTCCTCATCATCAGTATTTTCAGGTGGTATGGCAGCAGTTCGAGTTTCCATAACTGTACCCCGATCTAGTGCTTTACGCCCTTCACAAAAAGCAGCACGCGCTATGCATGTATTCAATCAGCATTACTACAGAGGTGGCAGCTCGTCATCAGTTGGTAAGGACTCATTCTTCAACACCGCACACCATGCCATGACTTACTCAGACGTCGATAATGATCTTGTTGCAGAATTGGCCAACATCCCAGATGACACCCCCGAAGATAATGCAATTGAGACTGCGTTACGCAAACTTGAAGGTACTTATATTAAGCACGCCAAATCAACTACCCCAAATTCATCGCCACCACACACGCCGATAGGAAGTAGACCTCGGCCCCCGTCATCGCCGCCCGGGGATATTACTTCCCACTCTAATGACACAAGTCTTTACAACGGTGCGTTTGAAACTCCTACAAAAAAGTTGGCTAACCGGTCAGCCCAAGACAACTCAGTAGACCAGATGAGACGTGCACGACCACAACCATTGGATCTTGTAACTCCAGCAAAAATCCCAAAACGAGTAACTGCGACCGGAATATACAGATCACCACTTGATCCGTTGTCGGTTGCCTCATCAGTCCCGCATGGAAACCATACTCCATTCATTCTTAACTTTAGCTCAAAAAATCTTACGGAACAATTCACGTTGATTGAAAGAGATGCTTTGGCTGAGATAGACTGGAAAGAACTGATTGAGCTGAAATGGAGCCAAAAAATTAACCCCATTCAAAGCTGGTTGGGCTATCTTGTTGAGAAAAATGCAACAGGCGTAGAGGTTGTCATTTCCCGGTTTAATTTAATGGTAAACTGGATTAAATCCGAAATCCTTTTAACTAGATTCCAACGTGAACGAGTGCAGACCATTTCGCGGTTTATTCATATTGCTCATCACTCTAGACGACTACAAAACTACTCAACTATGATGCAGATTGTCCTGGCTTTGTCTTCGGGTACTGTCAGACAACTGAAGAGAACTTGGCAGGAGGTACCTACTAGTGATATTCAAATGCTAGAATCCCTTGAACAAATCGTATCTCCTTTCCGGAACTTCCACGTGCTACGTGCTGAGTTTAATTCCCTGGATACTAGCATTGGATGTATTCCCTTTCTTGGAGTATACCTGAGTGACTTGACCTATAACGCAGAACGCCCAGCATTTGTCTCTTCCAAAACTGAGCCTTCGCCAGTGCCATTCTTTAACGAAGAGGATGAAAATGATCAACAACTGGTTAACTTTGACCGCTTTAGGATGAGTGCTTCTGTTGTTAAATCGTTGATTCAATGTATAGAGTGGTCAAGTAACTACAAGTTTTCTGCTGATCATGATTTACTAGCAAAATGCTTATACATTCAAAGCTTAACGGATGACGAAATGGACAGTTGTGTACAGTATCTGGATGACGAGTGAGATAGAGGGAAATATTTATTTTTATATATCAAAATTAACGAACTTCAAGATTATTAATGCCAACGTAGGGCTGTTTATTACAAAAAATGTTTTTCGTTTCCGACTCTTTGGCTTTAGGCCAACAAATTAAAGGTGGGTCTTATTCGCACACTCATGTCTCAACGTTATTACCATGTCCAAGATGATTAAGAAAAAAATCATTGTTTTTGTTGCTTCTATCAAAGAATCATGTTTAGCGACTACCTCCAAATAGCTCCTTGAAAAACTTTGAAAAGCTCTTAAGCAACTTAGAGAGCCAGTTACCATGGCCTGAGATTGACAAAGACGATTTCGAGGCAAAGTTAGAAGATTTAGTGGCTACCAATGCTAATCTTTGCCCGTGTTGTTGGGATACATGTACACCGGACTGTAAAGGGGGTGTAGCAGTACGCGCAGGCGAATCTTGTACTGCGTTTCCTTTAACTATACTTTCGGGTATGTTTGTGGATACAGACGATGTTGAAGGAGCTTTGGAAAGTGGCGCAATTGCAGTGGTGGATGCCAAATCTAGGTTGTTTTGAAATGTAGGAGCAGCACTCACGGGTGTTTGTAGTTGGTTTTGTTCTTGAGCATCCCACTGAAGTTTCTCAGTACGAGCAGAGTCAGGGACAGTATTATTATTGAAAGTCCGACTTGTTGGAAGAGTTGCGACGGTAGATTCCTTGATTTCCTTTGTACTAATTATATCGTTTCCACTTGTAACTTGGTTTTTCTCAGCTTCTCTGACAACCGCTGAACTAGAGGCAGTCAAAACAGACTGTGCAGCAGAAACAGTTCTTGTAGCTTCACCAACTTCTTTCGCTGACGATATCCTGTCATCTGAAACATCAGAAGGCTCGGTGGCAGACACATCTTTGATGACTGGCTCCTCAACAATATTCACGGTCGGCGCTTCTTCATTTATTAGAGGAGTTTGCTCAACAGCTGGTGCCAAAAGAACGTGATTAGCATTTCCATTGTCATCGTTAGCTGAGGGTCAATGTTAGTACGATTGTAGACTTGAGCAGACTTTCTAGGACTTTGTCCAGTCGCGTGCAGTACTGAAAAGAAAAAACTTACTAAAAGGTCTACCGTCTGTAGCCAGCAACCACTCGCCATCTACAACGAACTTGTACATGTAGGACGCACCTGGAGTCAAATTTTCGACTACGCCAGAGTAAGTTGTGTCTGACTGGGATTTTTGCAATGAGGTTCTGTCTTGGGACGCGACTAGTGGAATTTTAGTCCAGTCAGAGAATTCCCCAGCCACTTCGACGACCTCATGGAACTTTTGGTCGTCGTACACAATCTTCACCTTGGAAGTCGTAGATGTCATGATAATGCTTTGTCCGGTTAGCAAATAAACGAAGTCGTGTAGAGATTGTAGAAGTGCAGATGGATGGGGCGAAGATTTTTTCTAGAAATTTAAAATAAATATATTGCTGCTGCTTATAAAGGTACGCACGATTAGGATTTTTTTTTTTAATTAATAATATTTTTGGGGCGCTGCTTATAAAAAGGTACACGATATGAGCTTACATGCTTCTCTCGTTTAGGCTGCAGCCTACCACTTCATTGCAATAATAATACTCTTTTAATTAAATATACAGTATGGGACCGTTTAGAATTCGTTAGTAAGACCTTTGGCGTCCTTCAGAGCAAGAAGCTTCTTAACAACCTCTTCCAGAGTAATGGTCTCAGTTCTGTGCTTGTTCGCGTCATCTCTCTTACGAACATTGACACTATTGGAGGTCTCCTCTTCGTCGCCAACAACAAACAAATAATTGTACTGCTGTAGCTGACCAGTGCGGACCTTCTTCTGAAGAGTGTTGGGACCCAAGTCGACATCCGCAAAGAAACCAGCTTCAAACAAAGTGTCGCGGACTTTTTGGGCGTAGTCGTTGAACTTGACACCCACGGGGATGACAAGGATTTGTCTAGGAGAGAGCCAGAGAGGCCATTTACCAAAGAAGTGCTCGGTCAAAATAGCGATCATGCGCTCGAAAGAACCGTAAATAGCACGGTGAATCATAACAGGGCGGGCATATCGAGACTCAGCAGCTTCTTTCTCACTAGCTCCAACAGGATCAGCAGCTCTGAACTCCAAGTCAAATCGTCGAGGAAGATTGAAATCAAGCTGAATGGTAGCACATTGGTGCCAGCGCTTAAGAGCATCAGAAATCATGATATCAATCTTAGGGCCGTAGAAGGCACCATCACCGGGGTTGACATCCCAAGGCTTGCCCCAAGAATTAAGAGCATCAGCAAGCTTGGCCTCAGCGTCATTCCAAGTTTCGATATCACCAACGTACTTCTCAGGACGGGTAGACAGCTCCATCTTGAACTCGAATCCAAAGATTCCGTAGACACGATTTAAAAAGTCAAAGACACCAGTGATTTCGCTTCCGATCTGGTCTTGTCGGCAGAAAATGTGTGCGTCGTCTTGCTGGAAACGTCTTACACGGGTCAATCCAGAAAGAGCACCGGAAAACTCGTTTCTGTGAATAACACCAAAATCGGCAACTCTCCATGGCAGCTCTCTGTAACTTCGCTCACGGGCTTTGAACATCAGACAGTGACCGGGGCAATTCATGGGCTTAAGACCAAACTGCTCCTTTTCAACATCAAAGGTAAACATGTTCTCCTTGTAGTTCTCCCAGTGACCAGATGTCTTCCATAGCTTGGAGTTGTACATGTTGGGAGTAATGACCTCCTCGTAGCCCCTCTTTCTGTACTCATCTTTCAAGAAAGTGTTGAGTGTATTGTAGATACGGGCACCGTGAGGGAGCCAGAAACAACTTCCTGGACTCATTTCGTGGAACATAAAGAGCTCTTGCTCCTTACCAATCTTTCTGTGATCACGCTTGGCGGCCTCTTCAAGGAATTTGAGGTGGGCATCCATGAGCTTTTTGTCAGGGAAAGAGACACCATAGATTCTTTGCAAAGAGTCATTGTTGGAATCTCCCAAGAAGTAAGAAGCAGAGTTCTTGAGCAGCTTGAAAGCCTTGATGCGGCCAGTGTGGGGAATATGGGGCCCTCTGCACAGATCAATCAAAGTTCCACATCGATAAACAGTAGTAGAAGTTCCATCGGGAATCTTGGAGGAGATCAAAGCCTGCTTGTACTTGTTATAGGAAAACATTTTGAGAAGGTTCTCTTTAGAAACCATCAGTCGCTCAAACTTTTGCTTTTCCTTAATGTGGACCTTAGCGCAAGTTTCAATGCCAGAGAATTCAGAAGCCTGCACAGCACGCTCACCGCCGTCAATACTCATTTCGTAAAAGAAACCATCATCGGTGGGAGGTCCAATACACAAATGAGCACCGTAAAAGTTCTCACTGGCCTCACCCAAAACATGAGCAGATGAGTGCCAGAAGACCTTCTTAGCTTCGTCGTTATCGAAATCCAAGAGTTCAAGAGAACAATCCCCTTCAATGGGTCTCTCCAAATCCCAGAGTTCGCCATTTACCTTAGAAATAACAATGCGATCAAGCAGTGATTTGCTAATATCCTTGGTAATCTGAAAAGGAGTAGTCTCCCAAGATGTACCGTCAATGACCTTACCATCTTTGAGAGTGATCTTAATGGGAAGACGCTTCTTGTTGGCCAGATCTTCATCTTGCTCTTTTTTGAGCTGGTCAAAGAGAGCGGTGCGTTCCTGCAAAAAGTCGGCCTTTGACACAGATGCATTGTTAATTTTAACTTTGGCCACCTTTTCAGCCAGATCGCCGGAAGCTTCGCTAGGAGGGCACATTGTAGAGATAATGAATGTCGTTGAATGACTCTTAAGAAGGTAGAAGAAAAAGAAAAAATTTCGGGGGAAATTCGTAGATCAGAAAATCAAATTTACCCTGTCCCTTGGAATTGAAATCTGGCAATCTGTATTCCTTCAACAAGATTTTACTTTCCATAAAAACAAGTGAATGATGGGGTTTAAAGGCCTTAGAAATTTTAAGGGGCCCAAATTTGGTGTTTCGGCGCTTGCAAGTGGTATCTAATTGAAGGAGGGCTGTAGAGTTATTGCCAGCCAAATAAAACCTCATTTATACACCAGCATTGAACCGCTCTGGAATCAAAAACGTGAAACTTGTCTTGAGAAGCCTATTAACTAAGGATGCAATATGAACAGGAGAGCGATTTTCTAAGCACAATGAGTATTTCCTCTCCATTGTTGTCAATACCGCCAAAATACAGTTGAACTCTAGTTTGATTAAGAAGATTGTCCTTTAAATGACACAGCAGCTGTTTATTCAAACCAGGATTGCTCATGAGGTTTTTTATAGGGCAGCTATGTGTTTTAAGTCTCACGATGCCCTTGGTTCAGGAATCATCTACAGCTAGTACAAGTCGACTCTAAAACACATCAATCCCATTCCAAGTTAAAAAGGTAGTCGGATATTATTTTATTTATATTGTCATTGACGTCTTAGCCGTGAGGATACCAGTTTTACGAGAAATTTACTTACTGATTTCGTTAGTTTCGGCTGTCGTACTTGCAGGCTCTAAGCAATTTTTTTATTCCGGAAGGGATGAGGAGTTTCATTTCCAAACGGGCAGTATTCCAACTTTGGGGACTAAGGACCTTTATGTGATAGCCTTTCTTTTAGATAGGATATTTTACATGGGACAATAAACTGATTTATCATCATTATGTGATATATGGAGCAGTGGCATGTATCGTAGAGAATGTGAAGAGTCTAGATATTGCACAATTTCCAATTGAGTGCAAACTTCGGTAGTGACCAAATATCTTTGAATACCGGCCCAAACGTAGCATAGTGCAAACATATTTTCCAGCATTTAATAATAAGATCTAATACTTGAATTGACTCATAGCGCTAGTACGCCAGAGACACTATTTGTTTTTGCACCAAAGAGCACACAGAATGTTACGCTTCTCACGATTGGGACAAACTAGAGTCGCCATCATTTCACAACCTTTTACAAATACCGAAAGGGCCAATATATTTCGTACATGAACTATTTTTACGTGTTATTTTAATGCTCTGGCTAAATAGTTGTTCTCGCTTTGCAGAAAAAATACTGTGCTTGAGGTTTTAGAATTTAATGGGGCTGTTCTAGTGTAGAGTAGAAGTATTTGTATCACGTGATGGAAGCATTTTTATTGGAAAGATTCGAGTTAGGACTGCCGGCAACATCTACTGCAATCATGAACGTCGTGGACGATACTTCGAAGACCTTAGGAGGCCAAGTAACGACCTCTGGTATGATCCCATCTGCAAAAATAACAGTCTCATATATTAACTTTTGTTACAGAGGATCAACCCACATTCTTATCGGTTATTATTGAGACTCACCCAGAGGCGTGGGCTTTACTCAAAGACCAAATCACATTCAAAGAGGCCATCCAAGCCTTGCTGGTATTCATCAATGGACATATTGCTTTGAACAATACGAATCGAGTATGTGTTATTGCATCGCATAGCACTGGAGCCCGGTTTTTATATCCAGCTCGGGACCATAAGAGCGGTAATAGCACATATAACCCTGTGTCTAAATATGGCGTGGCACAAGCGCAGTCCATGTATCGGCAGTTCCGAGACGTGGATGAATCTGTATATAGGGCAGTAGTGGATTTGATGGATTCAGCATCTGCTGAAGACGGGAGTTCAGGAAAAGTCAAAGCGTCATTGTCAGGAGCGCTTAGTCTCGCACTAACATACATTAACAAGATATGTGCGCTATCAGATGAAGTCAGGATTAAATCCAGGATATTGATTATTAGTGTGACTGATGATCTGGCTGCCCAGTATATCTCAACCATGAACTGTATCTTTGCAGCTCAAAAACAAGTAAGTATCTCCATCCTGTACTTGCTAGACTAACAGGAGGCATAGCGCATCCCAATCGATGTCTGCAAGCTTGCAGGTAGTACTTCGTTTCTTCAGCAGGCTTGTGATTCAACGAACGGTATTTTTATGAAAATCAAACACGCCCACGGCCTTGTCCAATATTTGCTTTCTGCATATTCAGTTGAGCCTACATTACGACCTCACATCAACCTTAGTACACAGCGTGATGTAGATTTTCGTGCAGTCTGTTTTATTACCAAAAATGTTGTTGACATTGGGTTTGTCTGCAGTGTCTGTCTTTGCAGTGAGTTTTTTCTATTGAAGGTTGGATTTCTATTTTACTAACTTCACATAGTCATGAGCATTATACTGCCTTCTGGAGACTGTCCCATGTGTGGAACTGAGTTTGGAACCGACGTGATAAAACATTTAATGCGCAAGCCGGTAGTTCTCGAACCCCGCAAAAAGAAGAAGAAGAAAGTAGAAACCAACGGGACACCTGCTTCATAGTATATAGTAACAACATAAAACTTATTTATTCCATTGTTTGAGGAGCGATGTTTGGTTTGGTTGAATGCCAGTGTTGACCACGCTAAATAGAAAATCCTAGTAATTTTGTTAGCGCGAATAATAAAGTAATTGACCTACTTACACGAGGATACTGGTGCTTGTCGATTACATGAAGCCTTCTTTTTTGAGCATTTATGCAGACTTTATCGCAGCCTTCTACAAAGCACTCGAACTAGAGTCGAGTTAGGAATCGAAATAATTAAGCATTTAAACCACCTACTATTTTATCGCCACGCTCTTGCCTAAGTGCAGCAAATGGATCGTGGTGCTCTGTAATATGGATATCTAGAAACCTCCCTGACGGAAATACCTTGTTGCATTGAACACACATTATCGTATGAAACTTGACATAGTGAGCCTCGAAGAGTGACGCAGATGAGAAATGCTGGCGGCTCGAAGAACACAAAGGTGGTAGCTCGCAAGTTATTGTTGAATGAGTAACTTCTTCTGAGGCCTGGAACTTGCGGAGCTTGTACTCGCAGCCATTGCTGGTGTCATCGTCTATCCTCCGTTTGGCCATTTGAAAGTTGGGAGTTGAAAATATTGGTTATTTAATTTGATTTCGGTTATTCATCTCATCTGACTACAAGTCACTTTATCATCATAGAACATGTATTTCAAAATGTCAAAATGGGCACAGCGGTAACTCTTAAAAAATTTATGCCAGACTACAATTCAAATATAATGGTCCCGGGTCTAAGTGCTACACAATATTCCCCAAGTCTGGCGACTTTGAACGGATTACTTTTTGCTGCCTTTTTTCCTACTAGTAGTGCTGCTTTTCTTGACAAAAAAATTGCCCTCTTCCAATGCCTGCTGCGCACATGCACTGATGTGCTTAAATCGATCTGAACCAAGATGAGTGCCGCCATACCACCTAGTAACAACAACCATGACATTTGAGAGTCTCATGAGCTATTAATAAAGTCAGTTGAAATTTGAAATTTTTTTTCTTCAAAAATCATGAATGTAGGCTCACCGTCAAAAGAGAAAGAATTCGTTCGCCTCCTGGGGACTCGCCATCATCGTTGAACTCTGAAAGTTGTATTAGAACTTATTCCTTTATGGCAACAAACTTATAAGCCAACCATGATAATGTAAGAGGCAAATCTTAAACAGTAGCTTAGATGAAAGTTTGAGAGTCTCACCTTGTTCTAAAAGCTTTCCAGTCTTTGGATCACAGATCCGCCAAGCGGTGATGTTGTGCGATGCTTTGCTAACTTTTTTATCCGTGCGCTTGAGTTCTTCAACCTTTTCGCGGGCTTCTACACTAGAACCAACTGCCAGAGCGCGACCGATAAACACTGACTTGCGATCGCTGATGGGTGCCGACACTGCCCAACGAGTAGGTGCTGTCTATAGCGAGTTAGGACAATATGCCCAAGAGTTGGTAT
Organism: Geotrichum macrosporum; assembly: GCA_030463045.1. Lineage (NCBI taxonomy): Eukaryota > Fungi > Ascomycota > Dipodascomycetes > Dipodascales > Dipodascaceae > Geotrichum > Geotrichum macrosporum. The sequence continues at coordinate 13,917 of JAKVQY010000380.1, forward strand.
AAACACATACACTCATATATTTATAAAGTAAGGCATTATGTCTTCTTAAAGTAAAACATATTTGTACTGGCTGAGTAGTGATTAGTATTTGAGCGTTCATAGGAATATTGGGTAATTAGTTGCAGCAAAAACAAAAAAATTATAGAAATTAATCCCACCAAAATATCACAAAGTGTTGATTTTAGCGACAACTGCTGGGGAGAGTGGCAGGTTGGCCAGGAAGTCATAGAAGGCGTCAATAATATGCTCAAAAGAAGCTTCTAAGACATCCATAACTTTTCGAAGATGTTCTAAATCATGATACTGGGTTTTCTCCCCAGCATTAGACCAATGCACAGGCGGTGCGTCGATAAACAACTGCAGAGCAGAGCTGGCTTCTACTAATTTGTCCAGAATTTCGGCAATATCCCTTTGCACAGTACCATAAGGATCTTCATTTAGTGACCGACATACTAGGTTTGCCAGTGCTAGGACTCCAGTCGATGTCAGTATAGGATTGGGTACGAGCTTGCGGGCCTGCCGCTCTACTATAAATCGCAGCGGGTATCCAAAGTCTGTTTCGAGGAATTTATTCAAATAGTCACGGTAGATCTTTGTAGTATTAAGTAGTCGGAGTTGTAACCCATCAACAAGGTTGATCACTTCGTGTGACGCCCGCGCATTTTTGTCCTGAAGTCCATCAATCATATGGTATTGTTGCACCCTATGGGCAAATACATTAGTGTCCTTAATAGGTACCAGCCCGATCTGAGATGCTCCGGCCTTCGATTCTTTAGCAAAAGTTAGGTGGACATCTTCATGCTTGGATCTGGGCTTCAGCGGGATGATGAGGTCTGACAAAAGGTTGAGGCATTCAACCTTGATTTGCTTCCAAATGGAGGTCTTCCTGTCAATGTCTGAAAAAATATCAACTCTTCGCTTTTTTTTGTTGGCCGCAATGTACGCCAATTCCTGAAATGCAAGCATGCGAATGAGTGGCTTCCCTCTAGTTTGCAGGCCCGAGACTAGAGTCCCGTTTTTGTCTACAGATTTGACACTGAGAAGTTCTCCGCTATGGGGAGGGCCTAGAGTCATGTAGACGCTGAATATACTGTTTGCGAACAACCACAAAAAATACATAAAGAAGATCGGAAGAGCG
>JAKVQY010000381.1:0-15046 GCA_030463045.1 Geotrichum macrosporum
ACAGAATCCTCCTAGTTTTTACAGTCTTTTCACTTCTCACGACGCTAACCGCTAACCATGTCACTCTCGCCAAAACGAAAATTTCGAATTGCGGAATCAAACGGAACTAGTAGACGAGGCTCATTTGAACATCAGAGTAGTAAGCGGTGCAAAACATCTGATGGGTCAGATAGTCTATCTTATTCGTCTCGAGCGCTGAAAACATTAGACCGCAATCGACAGGTTCACAAGTTTAAATGTGTTTCAGTTCCTGGATCGCCCATCATGAAAGGCTTGTATTACTATGATGGGCTTCAGCTTGATGTTTTACCAGGAAAGCGTGGACCTAGCTTGGACTCATATTTTCCTGGAAAACATACGGCAGCAATTCTTCACTCATCAGTGCCCAAGATACCTTCAGTCAGCTCTTCGTGGTCAAACTCCAGCAAAAGTTCTTCTCCGACAAGAGGACACTCACCCCGTCGCCGGCTCTTTGATATATTTTCGGATTCAGATAATCAGACTGAGGAAACTTCAGCAACAACTGCTGGTTCATCTGGTATGGCACTTAGAGGAGGATCTTCAGAACTTATTGAAAGCTCTTCCACATCCTCCTCTAATCATATTTTTGACCTCCACCAAGCGCTGTCAGCGGTTGTAGATCCACCAAAGGAAAATAAGCCACCAAAACAACGTGAATATTCTAATAAGGGGTCTCAAAATCGACAATGCGAAGTGCCCAGCTCATCTAGATTGTGCCTGAGAGACCTGGAAATACAAAAATATCCTGGATTTGTTGCCTTAGAATCTTCAGCTACTAAGTACTCTCTCCAATCTCAATGGTACTCTTCGAGGATCTGCAGGGCTTTGAATGGCAGAGCTTCAGGTCGTGTACCACCATTTGCTTCTCCTCCAAGGAAGCGACCAAGCCAGTATCGGATCAACCGCTATCTTTCATTAGAAGCTTTCTCAGGAAGTATGAATACTTCTTCACAGAGACTGGATCCCTTGGCAAGTTTAGCAGAGCTTCCTGAAGTTACACCATTTTTCATTTTTGAAGATTTGACGGATTATAAGCCGTCACCACACATTCCGCTGGACGAGATTTATGTGGAAGGAACTGAAGACAAGGAGAATTGCGACAAAATATTGTGCTCAAAACTGAAATCAGAAATTTCAAGTTATAGCTGAATGATTTCGCTCTTGAATTGTTCCTGTTCGACTTTGCTTTGTATAATACCATTACCATCATTCAAGAAAAAGAAAAAGTACTCAAGCTAAATTAATATAATAATAATGCTCAATTTCTAGTTACAAGTATGCCGACAAGGTTTAAAAGGATCGCAATAAAGCTGCGTGTCTACAACGACGGCTCTTGTTGGAACCTTTTCTGCATTTTCAAAGGATTCCAAAAACCAATTGCCAATGTCCTTATATATTTGTTTGGCTTCCGGAAAAACATCCTCAAATTGTAAAAACCCATGAGAGACACCCTTGAGTAGTTTGACCTCTGCCACGTCTTTTATTTCCAAATTCCTTTTTTCCGTAGGAGTGATGGAACCACTTCTAGAAGTGGAAAAAACGGAGTTTCTCGTGGCGGTTGTTTCAGAGCTACTGGCTTGTGAGTTCACAAGAGTTGCAGGGCCCTGGAGAGGCTGGCGAGCTCTTCGCGCGTTACGCAAACGCGAAACAAACATTACTGAATCATCGATAAGGGGATCAATATCTCCACATGTAATGTAACATTTTGGGAATTCGGCTAGCAAAGATTCATCAGCCCATAAAGGTGAAATGAAAGGATTGTTTTTGAAGTCAGTCCCCTCTCTGTCGGTTCCCATATATAGCAATACCATGCAGTAAAGGGCAGGGGCCACCATAATACCATCTGAAAAGAACAATACGCGCGACGGAAGTGTAAGAGGATGCCGTTCGTCATGCTCATCATGAACTGTACCAGGCTTGAGCAAAGCCTTCATAGGGACTGGCTTAAGACCAGCATAATAACTATCAACAATCTTCAATTTCTTTTCAAGCACGTCGTTAGTCCCATCTTCAAAAGCTTGCTGACGAATAAGGTCCATCTCCTTTTGGCCATAAACAGTAGCAGGACCAAGATCTAATGCCGGGTACGTCAATACAAGGGAGACAGGTTTTTTGTATAACGGTAGGTCTTGAGAATTACGTTCTTTATTAGCCGTGATGATTTTGAGCATGACAGCGGCTGCAATGTTTCCTCCAGCAGAATCTCCAGTAATGACAATATCTGGCTCAGTAGTTCCAGAAAGACCCACGCAGAGTCCTAATGATTCCATAATAGATACATATGAGTCAAAGCACTCATCAAGTGCGTAAGGAAAGGGAAACTCGGGTGCTAGCCGGTAGTCAATTGAGACTATGGGAAGGTTAGTTTGCAGAGCCCAACTCGTAAGGGAGTCCGCATGAAGTTCCGTAACAGTTGACACAAAACCACCTCCATGAATATGAAATATAAGTTTCGTTTCGTTTTCAAGTTCCTCAATAGGCTTATTGTACCAAACAGAAGCCTTGACTGGTCTAGCATAGATTGAGCCTACTGGCCGAGGAATCTCGAAATACTTTATTGTCGGCAGTTTTTTTCTTTTTAAACTTCCAATAAAGTTCAGGTATGGATTTTTTGACACTTCAAAGGCAGCACGGATATGGCTAGCTGTCGTGCTGTAATTAAACTTGCGCGATTTCTCCTCTGCATGGTCCGGGGTAAATAAATAGTAAACGCCAAATACCAAGGAAGCTAGATCTCTTAGAAATTTGGGTCTGATTGGTAATGCTGTCCAAACTCCGGCGTTTATAGCAGTTACAATAGTGACTGCACGACCAAATTTTGGCGAGTAAAGTGCCTGATTGATGGGTCTAGGTTGAAGGTTCAAAAGAGCATCAAAATTACGCAAAACGTAGTAAGCTACTAGTGTCAAAGCCGATAGTTGCCATGCGGTGAGTCGTTTTGTAGCCCATTTATTCAGTTTACCAAAGCCTCGAGGCCCATGTCTAGGACCAAGAAACGAAATCAACAACCAGAAGGCTGTCACCGCTAAAACTCGTTTTCGTGTTTCTAGGAGACAAGTTAGTCAAACCAGCCTGATTCTAGCCCTCGGAAAGTACATACCAGCCATAGTTCGAAGAGTTTTGCATAAAAAAAAGTAAAAGGTACGTTTGTGAAAGCAAGTGAGAAGATGAACGAGACAATATATTTAAATACACAGACAGATAGGTAACACCCTATTTTCACATGATAATTTCTCTAGAATTAAATAAAATGCGGCTGGAGGTCTTGTGATGAACAGCTTGGGACAAAGGAAACTCGAGTCTTGGTTTCACATAAAGCTAGAAAAAAATCTATAAATCAAGATGATTTCTACCTTTATGCACCGGTAAATTGGTAGCATTTTCTCTACAGTCTAACGAGGTTTAGTATGAATCTGTGGATTCATACAGTGTGGATGCTCAACGTGCAATGGAGATCCATTTGAGCTTTGCAAGGGAAAGAGCCTACAGCATAGAAAAAGAATTCACAGTTAAACTAAGCACACCATGAATTGTTTTGAATTAAAGGACTACTGTTAGAAAATTTGAGGCTACGTCTAGAGATTGAGCTAGGATTTCTTCTAATCGATTTCGTAGTCTCTGGAAGTCATTCTTTTTGAAAGTCTGGCACTATCAGTTGATAATTTTGACCATCGAAACTCAAGCGCTTATTATGTTTGGCTACATTGCAACCTTAAGTTAATTGGGAAGCCAAAACTTAAGGTTTAACTTGGAAATATCTACAGCCAGGAGCGATTATTGATTCCTATAAAATGCAAACCTAGGTTTCTATCGACAAAATAGCTACTGAGCACTCAAAAAGCATGCTGACTGAGGTTGACTAAGTTTTCTATAGCTACAAAAGTTATTTGTGGGAAAATTATCGCAGGCTAATTATTCAGGTAGTAGGAAATCAGACCTTCGAAAAGATCCTCATTGAAGCTCAGCCTTTTAGACACTATCAGTTGAAAGAAATTTACCTTAGGTTTCTATTGAATTCAAGTGTTACAGGAGAAGGAACTAGAACCTGATTTTGTTCATCCCCGCTCTTCAATTGGCAAAAGAGCAACTGATTATAGAACGTAGAATTTGCATTCTCCACTCAAAGTTGCAGCCGCCATAATCTTCAATGTAAACAATGTTAATTGATTGACTGTAGCTATAAAGTGGAAAATTATGGGACACATTGAGGTACATTTCTGGCACACAAAATCATGCGAGAGACAAAAGTCATATCGTGCGTATTCTCCAAAATTAAAGTTCCTTAAATATAACGCACCTAAAAAGGAGGATTATTTATTTCTGATTTTATTTATTAAAACCTTTTTTAATTTTTTTTTAGCAAAACGAGCCATGTGTAAATTCAGTTTTTTTTTAAAGAACCTTTCTCGGCCATGTGAGTTCAAGTCAATGGTTCTAATTTACGGTGGGTATAAGCTTAATGGTTTTGATTTGTCTTGAATACTCGTAACTCCCAAAACCTATGCCCAAAACCTTCGCTCTTCTGAAAAAAAATATCCACAATCCCAAGTTCTGAAAAGTAACAGAAAGACCAAAACACGTCCCTACTAATTCCTGCTTCAACGACCATTACATCTGTACCATTCATTTTTTTGCTAGGTATTTTTTGGGGTGCAAGTTATCTGTCTGGACTTATTTATTACACACCGCTGTTTGTTTTGCATCAACAGTCATAGGCCAGGAAATTTTTTGGTTGAAAATTTCAAGGCCCCAAGAACAACATGTCTAGCTTAAACAGCTATGTTGATAGTAAGATTTTGCCATGGTGTCCTAATTTGTTTGCTAACCATGGTTTTAAGAGTCTGTTTTGATTATAACTACAGATGGTAGGACATTTGTTGTAAGTACTTCAATGATTCAAACAAGTAAAGCGCGCACGGCATGAGCAGCTGGCTAATCATCAAAAATCTTCAAGGGCATATTAAAAGGGTATGATCAAGCGACAAATTTAATATTGACGGATACAAAGGAACGAATAATTACGCCTGACGAACCTACTGAGACAATTGACCTGGGGCTTTATATATTGAGAGGTGATAGCATTGCGCTATGCGGACTGGTCGATCAAGAAATAGATAATTCCATAGATTGGACAAAAGTAAGTACCTTTCTCAACATTTTTCAAAAGTCAACTAACTCTTACTCTCAAGGTTCGTGGGACTCGAATCGACACTACACGGCATGCGACATAACTTTCTTAATTTATCAATATACTTGCTATTTATCTCGTTACCTTTAACCTACAATAAAATAAAAATAAAGATATATTAGCACATTAATCTTCATCACTATCAACAACGATTTTGCGCGATCGCACTATTGGCGCTAAGTTGTGCTTGGGAGATGATGTCGTGGGAGAAGTAGAGCTCAAACGACCCATAGAAGCATCATCATCGGAATTATCAGAATTTTCAACAAATCCATCTTGCTCGTCGTCTAAACTTTCTTGTGAATCGCTGTCCTCCTTTGAAAAGTCAAGAGGCTTTGCAATCTGGTCGTCAACGACTTGCTCCAAAGAATCAAGCTTAGGGGCCAACTTTTTATAGCTGTCTCGTATGCGTTGTTCAGCTTCAAAGAACCTGTTGAGTTCTTCTGGAGGAGCTTCATCGTCTGATTCATGTACATAATCCGCACTCTTGTACTTGCGAAGCTCAATCTCCCTTTCGACTCTCTGGCGATCAGACCTACTCGTAGAGTTTCCACTCTTGTGACGTTTCCGCACTTCCACTAATAACTCAGCTTTTTCTGATTTTCTCTTATGTTTCTTTTTCTGTGCTCGTTCACTGTCGCTTGCAGACTGTTCCTCTGCATCGTCATTGCCACCACCGCGTACAATAAATCCATCCAGATCATTATCTTCATCTCCACTCTTGCTTTCGTTTTCGCTGAGAATCTCTCCGGAGTCCTCTGCAGCTTTCTTAATTTCTTTTCTTGTCTTTGGAGGAGAGTTCTGGCGAGTTAAGAAATCTGAGGCGACTTTGCCATCGGGGAATTCCACTGACTCAAATAGATATCTCTTGATAAACTTTATTGCCTCTTGAAAAGATACCATAGACAGTTCACTAGGGATCACACATCGAGAAGCTATTGGATTGTTAGCTTATATGCTAAATTTTAAACATCCGATCTTACCTCCTTCCTCAGGAATCTTGCATCCTGCCAAGGTCAATAGAAGTTGAAGCTTCTTGTCCTTCTGCAGGGACTCTCCAACTTCCTTGTCGGATGAAGTTAAAACTAGACAGTATGTGAGTAAGAGTAGGAACAAAACTTTGAAATGTACCTTACCTTCTTCAGGGGGAGATGGGAAATCCAAAGTGGTGTCTAAGGATGCAGAATCGATCCAGGCTGCTCTAGTTTTATACGCTTTACTAAGAGCATCAACAACCCACTCAACCAACGCAACCTTTTCCTCGTCAATCAAACAAGCAACTACAATGGCAAATTTGTGCTCCAAGCTTTTGGTATACTCATCACTTGTAAAAATGACAGGCTGCGAGATTCGAGCTTGCTTAGGTGCAGGTGGAGGCTTGTCGAACCCATTTTCAAAGTAGAACAGGTCACTAGGCATTTTCTGAAATAACAGTTCCACAAATAAGCTTGGAGTTCGCTCTAAGCTACCAATAAACTTGCTTACAAAATACTGCACAAACTTGGAAATATCCTTCTGCGTGGAGCTGTCTATTGTTGAGGCCACTTTGGAGGAGTCAGAACCAACCATTTCGTTAAAAAGTTTCATCAAATCCAGTCGGTAAAAGAAATAATGAAGTTTTCTTCGAGCAAAGATGCGGTGGAAAAATTTGATAGCATACATGATTTGTGTTTTGGTCAGTTCCTTGTAATTGGAAAGATACTTAATGTATGTATCAAGAGTTTCCTCGGTCATAAACTTGGTTTCAAATGCTTCAAAGTTAAACTTGCGTTCCCGGATATGCTGTGAAGTTTTTCGTCGCTCAACCTCGCTATCAGATTCATCCATTGAAGCAATCCCGTTTTCTATATCGGCTTGTATCTTTTTTTGTTTTCGACGTTGATTCTGTCGCTTGGCTCGAATGTATATCGTTTGCTTGTCAGTTGCGTACTTTTCCAAAACTTTCAACACAATGTGAGTGAGTTCAATTGAAAGGTTGAGATATGAGACATCTCTGCCATGAGCAGTCTTTGGAATTTTTGACAAAAGCTCAAGTGAGTGCTCCTCATAAAACAAGCGGCTTTTAATGTTTTCGGCCATGTCTTGCATTTCTTCTGTGCCGCGTTCCATATCGTTCACAGTATTTAGAATCTCCCTAAAACACAGCATGCTTGCATAAACAACATGCCATTCTTTGGCCTCGAAAGAGGTTCTCATGCTATTCATAACAATAATAAACATGTTGTTATTTAGCGTTTCAGCCACGAGACTGTAATCCAAATCCTCTACAACGGGAGTAATTTGCCTTGAAATATTGATGAGTTGCCTAGCCCTCTCTGCTTCAAGAAACCATGCAACCAAATAGAGAAATTGAACTTGATGTTCCGGTAAAAGAGTTTTTGAATACTCACCAAGCTCGCGCTCAAAACTTTTTCTCAAATCCACAAATAAGGGATTATACGCGGAATCCAATAAATCATAGACAAAATTTCGTAGCGAAATTCGCGATTCTTCTGACAAGGAAATATGCAAGTCCCATTGTTGCCGATTTTTGATATCAACTCTATTTGGCCGACGCCAGGATTTAGCAGCGTCGAGATTTTCAAGTGTAGATGCTGTACTCAGAAGCCCAGGTTGACCGGAAACAGATAGCCTTCCGTTATCTGGAGTAGAAACAGAAAGCATAGTGCCAAATCGGTTGTGGCGAGAAGATGCAGTCTTTTGTATATTTCGTCTCACATTTTTTTCAGCTGTTAGAAGGTTCTTGAGGTCTTGGTGTGGTTTAGATAAATTGGATGGAGTGAAGTCGGCTTGAATATCCAAAACCTGATGAATTTTGAGACCGTACACGAGATAATACAGGCATTCCATTGTGGGTGAACCTTGAAACTTGAACGATTCCCCAATGCCAGAAGCAATCATTACTAAGAAATCCAGCACTGATTGCTTAAACAAAACTTGTATTTCACTGGATCTAGCAATGTCTTCAGATTCGGTCGATTCGTCCTTCACATTAATTTGCAGGACATTGCGGATGAAATAAATAGCCAGTTTTAATATTCCTTCATCACGAACACTTCTTTTGTTTGGATCTGCTTGAAGCGCAGGAAGGCATAGCCTGATGACTGCTCTGAACACACGATTCTTTGGGTGAGTCAAGATTGCCTGTTTGTAATTAATATGAGCCCTTCGTAGACTGGGTGCGTGGAAGTAGTGGCTGTGTGAAGAAGTTGTGTCCAGAACTATTGGCCATGTCAGAGGAACAAGTAGTTCTAAACATGCTAAAGCAATGCGGAACTTCTTACTCGATGCCGCATTGCCCTGAGCTATATCTTCGGTAAGCTCCTGTCGTTCTTCCTCCATGTCCCACTGTGACAGAATTTCCAGCAGATCAAAAGTGACTAGACTAGTTTCAGATATAGCCCGAGCAACATCTAAACGATCTTGTTTCTCATCGAAGACTCGCAGCCATTTTTTCAAGTCTCTCAAACACGCCAGCGCGTCATCTCCAAGTTTGTACGGCTGTTCGTCTAATGTTACATCAGGACCACCAAGCGCGGAAACTAGATTTGTTATGTGTGCTTTCAATTCCTCATCCACAACTTCAAGAGTATTGCTAAAATTTACACCCTGTTCCTCCTCGGGAATAGAAGCATGGGCAGCTTCAGCAAGTGTTTCAGCAGACATTGACGATGGTTTTGTTAAGAGAGAGAGAGAGAGTAGTGCAGGGAAAAAAAAAAAAAAAACAAATTCAAGTCGCGCGTTGATTTCCAAATTGGGTAAATTGAATACCTAAACAATTACGCTTAGTTTTCGCGTATTCTGTGTGTTTGCACTTTCGCACAGCTCATGAGTGGAACAGCAGGAAAAGCATTTAGTTTGATACAAGATCAGGCCTCCTTAACTGTGCGCAAGAATATGATGATAGAGTATTTTTTCAGTAAGTTTGTAGTGCTTTATCTTGTGGCGTTATTCACAAACGCTGATCAATGTTCCTAAAGTGCCACAGGCCATTATGATTCTGGCTCTTCCACTGAAATTGTAGTCTTTTACCACATAAACCTGTCTTGCCTTGAAACAAGTCGAAACCACAGTCTGGTTATTTTGCATTTCCCTGTTTTTGTAAAAATTCCAAGTTTTGAATCTTGGGCAGTAGAATTAACTTTCAGATGTCTGAAAGCGATCAAATGTCAACAAAAAAGGCTTTTTTGGATTCCTCTATCAAAACAAACAAAACCCCGGTACGAAGAAATTCAAAACATTATTGGGATTGCCTGGATTTGATATAAACTACATCTGGATCCTTTATCTAATTCTCCAACCATCTTTTCTTTAAAAATTTTGTAATTTGTTTGTTCTACCAACATGAACCTACCGACGTACTCTTTGAATACTACTACTTTGGCAAAAAAGTCATTGCACCTGGGCCCTGCGTTTGAGTTCGCCATTCTCAAATCCGTCAAGAAAAGCACGTCTACTGCTTCGATCAGAAGTGACGAGAACTACCACCCACTTAGTACTCTAAAAGACGCTAACTTCAATACAAAATCAAATACAGCGAGCCCTGTCATTACAGTCTTCCGCTGCTCCCACCCAAAAGCGCCAAAGCAGGACTTGAAGAAAAATAAAAAACCATCTTCCCGATGTCGCTACCACTCGTCTATCGCCCTGACAACACTGTCAGAAAAAGTACCTGCTTCCTCATTTTCAGCAAGGGTTGCAAAGAGGAGGAGTACGCCACCGGAATTCCGCCACACAGGCCAACTGCTAACTCCCTTTACTTGCGCTCCTAGTTTAACAAATTCTCAATTGCTGCCATCCTCTGTTCATTTAGAGCGTGACTTTTTGCAACATTGCACCAATTCAGCACAAGCTATGGGAAAGTATATCATGGCTAGAAGAAGCGCGCGTACCAATTCATGCATCAACGTAAGCTCATCAATATTTCTCTCTTGTTGATGGCTAACTTTTCTTGATAGTCCTCATCTTCTCACTCATGTTCCTCGGATAACAAAACAGTTAGTTTATCTTGCTTTGAAACCTCTTCATTGCCATACTAACGTTTTTATAGCATGCCGAGCGGTTACGTATAAGGCTTCGTTTAGCGTATTACAAGGTCATCACTGACCAAGCAAACCTACCTCTCCGACGTCTACCCAATCCAGAGTCTCCAGAAAAAATGAAAACTGCTGTTGCTATTAGCCCATTCATTGCCAGTAGGGAGGGAAACACTCCAGCTGCGTCTTTATACCCTACAACTACACCACCAAGTTCGAATCATCTAAATAGGATTCCTCCCTTTCTTTTGACAGGGTCCACAGCAAGAACGGAATCATTGAACTCGTCGCTCTGGCGAAATTCCTTGAAGCAAAGTCATCACCCATATAATTTGAACTCTACAGTGACACCTAGTACCCCTAGTGTCTCCGTAAGGGCGAAGCAAAATTCTTACTCGGCATCACTAAAGAGCACCCCGTCTTCAATAGGAGCGGCTAGAAGTCTCCTGCAACTGGGAACCGAATGATATATACTACAATTGATATAAAATGGCAATTGAAAATTTAAAAAAGTGAATGCATTAGATGCTATCTATAAAACTAGACTGAACAAAAGCAGACCCTATAATATTTGTTAGAAAGATTCCAAAATAACCATAAGTTGTTGAAATTTCTGAATGGCTCAATAATCAGTAACAAATTTGGATTGTAGGAATATATTATCAACACTGTATATACTCTGAGTGAGCTGAGATATTGGTTATCATCATTAAAGATAAGCCATGCCAGAAATTTCTTTACAGTAAAGCAAAGTAAACTTACCATTTCTTAAGGAAAACAAAGGCAAAAAAAAACTCTTGATATTTTAGAAGAAAGGAATGTTATTACAAATTTTTTTAGAAAATATATAGTGCAAATAGAATAGGGTAACTCATAATGGTTTAGGGCAAAACCAAAAAGTCTATGCCGGGCAACGACTTGAAGACTTTAGGGCTTCAGCAAATCTCTGGACGTCGCTTACTCACATCAGAAACGAGATCTTCTAAGTGAGAACACAGTTGCTCAATCCTATATTCCCATTGGACAAGTTTTGCAGTGTTGTTGTAGGTAGATGTAAATGATATGAGATCCTCAACCTGGTCAATGGAAGCCTTTAATCGGCCCTGAAGAATCATTTTTGCAGCATATGTTTCTACTTTAGCCTTATCAAGGGCCAATATCTTGCTAAGCTGCGAAAAACTAATATTGTTGTATATCCTTGACACCGACAACAGGTTGTGATCAAATACTGCTCTGGTAAGCACCGTAACACCATCAGGCAGCTCAGCAATTTGATGAGGTGCCAACTGCTTTCCAAAAGCATCTACATCAGCAGGCATCAATAGCCGATCCAGATATACCTTTTCCAAAATTTCAAAGTCAGGAAGTACTTTGACTCGGTCATCATTGTATAAAAGTCGTAGAACTTGAGATCGCAGTGGACCAGCGGGGGCCAAAATTGTACATGTAATTGATGCAGACAAACATGCGAGGCGGTCGTCTTCGTCAATTTGGATCTCGCTTATTGTTGAAACTTCATAGTACTTCCTAGCAGCGTCCAAAAACTTTCTGTTTGAGTCCAAGATGCGTGCTTGTGATAGTCTGAAATGCGTGAGTGACTCCGCGGATGCATTTTTCGCTCGATGTCGGATCAATGCAGCTTTACTCAAATATTGTTCAGCAATGGTCGCATCTTCAGCCTCCAGTCGATTTCGAACAATGCGGATATACCAATCAAACTGCTCGCCATCCGTAAGAATACGTCGATCTGTCCGCGACAACGCACTTTCCAGCACTTGAGATGCTTCAACATTATCTCCTTCAAGTTCATAAATGGTCACCAGTCTATTCCTGATGGCAATGTCGGCAGATTCGAATGAAATCAATTGAGACTGGACTTCCTCAAGAGTAAACTTTAGCATCTCCTTTTCGAAATCAACATCTGAGGCGCGCTTTCGAAGATTTGTAATGAAATCTGATAGGACTGCTCTTATATAAATTGTTCCATAGGGTATTTGAAGTATACTAGTTATAAACTCACAGATTTTGAATTTGCTGTCAGCGTTAAACTGAATTGGACTTAAAATATCAAGGTACTTTGAGATGCGAGCTGAATCGGAATCTTGCAATGCCGTGACAGCTTCGACTTGACTTTCGATAGACATCGTAGTTGCTAGCGGGAAAGTTATTGTTTATGGTGCAGAGGTGAATCGGTTGGGAGGTGAGAGCGTTTCAAAGGAAATTTTAAATGAGTTTCAATTCCAAAACTAAATCTGAAATTTGACGTACTCCGTGTCGTCGCAAACAAATTCAGCTTTCCTTTTCTTACCAGAGCTTTGGATGATGGATAATTAAAGACAAAAAAAAAGAAGCGCTATTCATTCAAGATATATACAGTTATAATATTCATACAATATAGTTTAATAAGTCATGGTTTCTACTGTACCAATCACATTCTATGGTTTCTTTCATGCAGGGTCATAATCTTTCTTCCTGGAGCTTTGAAAAACACTTTCTTTTCCAGTATTCACATTGCTCTTAATAGAAATATTTGTCAAGTCTTTGAGAAGGACTTGCAGAGCTTCTTTAACCTGTTTTACCCATGCAACTTCGGCTGCTTTGTCGCGGTGATCAGAATGATTCAATGTCCAGTCGCAGACGTTTGAAGCATTCAGAAGTATTTTTTTCACACGTGTATGATTTTTCTGGCCTGGGATATCAGAAACAACTCCAACGTTTGCCTTAATGAACCGAACAGCACGCAGTCCAGCTTCACCACTGGGCCTCCGGCCAAACGAAGAACTGAACACTTTACTGTATAATGACACATAGTTTGAAAGAATCAAGTCGTCAATAGAAATTTTTAACTCTGGTAAAATAACTTCAATAACTCCTTCCACACCACCAAGATCAATTTCTTTCCCACGAGACTGTAAGAAATTCCTCCACATGAGATGAATTGACAATGAAGTTGGCTTACACTGTTGATTTCCAGTTCTATAATCGGATAGCATGCTGTTAAACACCTTTTCCGTCTTTGAGTGCCGATCCTTCAGTTTGTATGCATTTCTTAAAAGATTGTGATAATTCGCAAGATCAAGTGTCACATGCTTGAAATCTGGAACCGATTCAAATAATGCATCTGCTTCCTCATGTGAGCCAGTATTGAGAGCAGATTTTAGCAAGATGTCAAACTCGCGTGAAGTAAACGGAAACTTCTTTGATGTCGGTTCAGCGTTAATGTTATTACTAAAATATTGCTTTTTCACCTCCAAAAGTTCTCGATAATACTTGGGATCCGTTTGAAGAGTAAGGCTGTTGCAATAGGAGTCTACCAGTATTGAGTCAACTTCAAGTTCTCCATTCTTTTCCTTTTGCTGAACCTCGGACCATATACTTTTCCTTAAGGCAATCATCTCTTTCGAAAGAGGAGTTGGCTGATGCATTATCATATTAAGAATTGTCGTATAAGTCTTGCTATCTCTGGAAAATCGACCTGTTGCCGGAATGTCTTTAAACATAGCCAAGGCATATGAAGTGGAAGAATTGCGTGCAAGCGTCTCAAGCATTGCGTTGGAAAGAATCAATTTAGACACTGCAGTCCTACTTTTCTTCATACCATAATCATAATTCTGTAATAGTCTTTGAACATCTGTGTTTTTCAGTCCTCTATCTCGGTTAGAAGGAAGTCTAGACAAAATAACTGGGGTTCTCTCCGTTGGCTTGCACCCCCATTTTTTCATATTACTGAACACCTGGTTCGCTGTGTTATAGTCTCCCTTTGCCACTAGATTTTGAAGAATTCGATTCATCCCTACTGAACCCTTATCTTTCGCCATTCGACACAAGTGAACTGCGTATGGAAGTTTACCTTCCGTTATAAAAGTTTCAACTTGCTGGTCTACAGTATATGAATTATCAAGCTGTTTGCTGTTTTTCAGCCCAAGAAAGGAAAGTACGGCAAGTCGTTCATTGAGAAAACTTGGAGAGGAGCGAAGAATGTTCTTTAGTTCCGAAAAGTACTCTTCCAGATGAGGTCGTAACAAGTATCCAAAATCAGCCATCTGTTGTGCAAATCTGGCCTTGGTCTTTCGCTCCTTAGCTTCAAGTATACTTGCAGCCTTAGCTGGATCAGGTGCTGCGGGTTTGCCGCTCACGACATCCTGCAGTTTTGATTTTACTGGCCTGGGATTGGCAAGTTTTGATCTGTGAACTAATTGAGAATATTCCCGACCGGAGTGTTTCAAGTGAATTAATTGTACTTGAAGGAGACTGTGCTTCCTAACTACTTGAACAGTAGGCAGCATTGAAATAAGTGTGTCGGTCGTTTTTCATGACATGAAAATTTGAAGGATGAGAACTTTTACATTTCAAATCTTGATTATGTAATATGTTGGTACTTGACCGAGAATGTCATGAGGTAAAATTCTAAATATTTACAGAAAGCTCACTTGATGAAAAGTAAAGAACAGAGATAAATAAGTAGAATTTAAATGTAAAAGTCATCAAAGTATTTATCAAAAATTTTAGCGATGTTGACAGGATTCGAACCTGCAACCTTCGGAATATGATTAAGTACCGAAATCCGATGCGCTAACCATTGCGCCACAACACCAGAAACGTTGATATTAATCTGTTATAGGCTATATTGATCCAAAATTAATGGAATAAAAGAAAAGAAATTCGCAGGGAGGAAGAAGCAGAAGAGTGTGCCTGACTTGATTTTTATCTTGAAAAAGAGTTTTTACTTAAGGTGGCTTCTATCTGTGGAAATCAGCTAGTTGAGTGTTGTGCAGAGGTATATTTCGGGCTCAAATTGAGG